>VDFB02030838.1:0-31113 GCA_007258455.2 Sequoia sempervirens
TGATGTTTTTTAATTACAACAAAAAAATTATATACTGTTCAATCTTGAGATTTTTAACCCTTGTTTTACGTCCTTGATGCAGAGTATCTAGGGTGTAATCTTGCATCACTCAAAAAAAATTGTTTCTTTTCAATAAGGGCTAATTTTGATAGGGTTACTATTTTAGTAAGTTTGCATTTATGCATAGTTGGACACGAAATCTTACACAAACCTCCAGAATGGTAAATTGAAGCCAATGGCGAAGAAATAACTTCAATACCATTTGTCATTTGAGAGATTAAAATTTTAATTTTTGAAAATCCTAGTAAAATATTTGGAGTCAATTTTGAGGCACTTATAGGCTCCGGATGGGCCTAAAAATTGGTGGAAAATGAAAGCGGATGGCCTTTAGGCCCTAATTTTTGGTGAAATAATTCCCGAGAGCTTTCTAAAAAGGTATTATAATAAAAAAAATCGATAATGAGATCAAAATTTATGACCCCACGAAGTTGTAATACCAAAATTAATAAAATTTCAAAATATCTTCTTGAGGAAGTTACACTTTCTAGAAGATTCTAAGGTAGTTACACTTTCCAAAAGATTCTAGGGTGGTTATACCTTCCAAATAAAGGATGTAAGGGGGGACTACAGAAAGAGACCAGAGTAGCATAGATGGTGGCTCTGATTTGCATACTTGCAGATTTATGTAATCAAAAAGCCCCTGTGATGGAAAATATAATGTTGTTTAATTTCATTTTCATATAAGTGATAATAGAAAATATTTTCTTTCCTTCTTGCATTTTGTTTGTGCCATTATCTATTGTTTTTGTGAGTTTTAGATTGTAAGGGGAGTACCCTTCATTAGTCCTATATCCATATTAAACAATAAAGAATAAGCCACATTCCTTTCCATTGAAGTTACAATACTAGACTCATAAAACATATCCCACTTATAAATTGAAACCCTCGACACATACTTAATTCCACAACAACACCTTATATAAATGTTCACTCATAAATACTTGATTCTCTTCAAGTTTCCCAAAGCACACATATGAACACTTTGAAACTTTAAATTGACGAATCTCCCAATTAATTTTCAAACTCCCAGGATGTACTTGAAAGAGAAACAACAAGAAAAATGTAGCTTGGCCAATAGGTTCTCCATCTAACCATAGGGTTGAAATCTCAACCCGCCCCAAGTGAGGTTCATATAGCTCTTTTTGTTAGGATATGGTGTTGTACACCATTACATAAACTGTTATATTATAATGTTGTAATTAAATAATTATTTAGTTGTGGTGTACCTAGGAGGTGCGTTTAGCCACACTAAGTAATTATTTGGGGACCACTTGTAAAGTTGTATTATAACATTGGGTTATTATTTAATGTGTGGGAGACATGGGATAATAATTTAATATTGGAGAAATATTTAATAAAGTAAAAACTTAGTACCCAATAGTAAATGAGGGGTCAATGGTTTTGTGTTCACATGGTTTTGTGGCACATGGTTTTATCTTACCACTTGGTTGTATTTGTGTGAGCTTGTATCTATAAAAGTAAATACATGTTTAGTGGTTAAGGTTGGCTAGGTGAGTGGGCTATCATTATTGAGTCTTTCTGATGAGTGTTTATGCGAAGCATGGCATGAAATGTGTGGATTCATGATTAGACACATGAAGGATGCATTGGAGAGTCTTGATACTTCATTAGTTTTCACGATAACTCTATAAGTGCATGTATTGTTTTATTGTTGAATAATAGATGGAGTATGGATGCTTTTAGAGGCTAGATTTTTCCCTCTTGAGGGTTTTCCCAAGGTATATCTTGTGTTATCTTGTGGATTGTCTATTTTATCTATGCATTATGGTTATTCTTTAAGCTTATATACATGTTTTTCTCTCATGGGGTTATGTAGGAAATGGATTAAGAATGTGGGTATGATGTATTATTTCCTAACACTTTTTTAAGTATACAAAACACTTCTCACATAGATTCCACAACAATCATACACCACATAACATTCATATTATCGAGCTTAGTACATGACAATAATTTCATTTACAAAATTTTCCTCCTTCACCTTATACCATATATAGTTAGTTACATTCAAATTTAGACAAGCTAGGTACTCATACCCAAGAATAAAATCACACATAGTTCACAACAAAAGACAAGGATTCACATCATAGTTCGCAACAAAAGACAAGGATTCACCATCAATTTTCACAAATTTCACAAACATATAAAAACATTCCAAACATTCTTATCCATATCAAAACAAATATCTAACAAAGGGCTAAGACCCTACCATCATAATTTACATCAAGTTGAAGAAGACTCACTAAGCCCTTTCTTCCATATTTGCTTCCCCTATCCTTCTTCTCTTCCTTCCTCCAATTAGAATTTACCTCTACTAAATAAAAAGATAAAAATAACTTAAGAAAAATCCTCTTCTCCACTCAAGGAGAAAGAATGAATAGAAGGGGAAAAGAAACTACTTTTCCTTAACCACCTAAACTACCCAACCAACTCTAATTTTTGCCTCTTTCAAAAGTGGGTAAGTAGAGTGGGTTCTAAACTCCATTTAAGGTGTTTTATAATAAAGTTTAACCCATTACCTATAGGTCCTACACCTAGGAACCTTTCTAAACTATAAAAATGAAATCTAAACCTTATAAAGATAATTAAAAATCACAAACGAATAAAACACACTCAAGAAAATTAAAAGGAAAATAAATAGACTTTCACATTTATACAAAATTTGCATAACAACTACAACACAATATTTCACAATATTAACCACAAGACTTAGTACTCCATACGAGACAAGGTCAAGTATTACATTGAAAATAATAAATAAGTAGCTATGTGACATCAACCACCATTGAAAAACTCACTTGTTCACTCAATAAAAAGTGTTAGTACAACACATGAAAAATAATAGCCGAGGCAACTACTATGAATTAAAATAACATTTTAAACCAATAATCAATTAAGAAATAAAATCTAACAACCATATATATATATATAATTCTCATCTTCTCGATATCCACACACATAATCTGAAAATGATAGATTCATCTAATCAATAAATAATATGTAAACCCATCATTTAGTAATAATTGAGATAGTCAAGACATCCATACGAAAATAAGAATAACATCTATGCATTAGGAAACAAGTTTCATCCATACAAATCTTGAATACAATTTTCAACAATAAACACATGAAAATATTCAATACGAGTCATAGTATCAATAAGGAACATAAATAAAATCAAGAATATCTCACATATATGAAATAAAATATCCTCCACAAAATTCCTAAATAGTCCAATCATATTAAAAAAAACCATGCAAGAGTCAACATAAATGGGTATCACAATATTAGGAACAAATTAAAGCTTTTAGGAGTTCTAGGAACCATCAAAACCACCGATATTTTCAGTTCCTAGTGGAATTGTCATCAAGTCTCCAAGTCAATTTTTTGTGAAGCTTTACAAGTAAGAGCTTTCAGGAGTTTCAAGAACCATAAAAACCCCCAATAATTCTAGTCCCTAGTAGCATCATTGACACATTGTTGGGAGTTATTAAGGAAACATACATATTGATAGAGTGTTCAATTCCTATCGGCATGGGTCATCGATTGAAAAGAAAATGAAACAAACCACATAGGAACTTGGAAAGGCCAATTACATATTGACACATGTTAGAATGTGATTGAACCATTTATGATGATAGTTGAATGTCCTCTTCCAATGGTTGAACTACCACACATGGAAGTATAAATATAGGGAAAATGTGTTTTAGGGGGATTTTTGTGAAGAAAGATCAAAACATAAAGAATAAACTTTGTTAAAATTTGTCTAGACACTTGTGTTCATACAAAAATATTATATAGATGAAAAACCAATTAAAGATTGGAATTAGAGGACGAAAACACTTTGGTTCAGAGAGGAATTTCATTAAGGGATTGTATTGGAGCTTCAAATATTTGTAGTTAGTTTTAGCGTTTTCGTCTCTTGTATGTGTTGCAGGCTATTAGGTGAAGTTTTGGAGAGTATTTGTTGTGGTTTGATGTTGTGTTATATAGATTTATTTTCTATTGTTCAGTAGATTATTTATGTCCATATGTTGTTTCTAGATCATTTCTAGAAGTTAATATATTTATCTTGTAGTTGGGTGAAGATTGTGTGTAGTTTGTGTGTATTCCAACAATGTGTTTTTCAACAATTATTATGGGTATTTTAGCAAGTGTTGTATCCAGATTTGGTTGTTATTGTAGAATTGATTTTTTGTTGTTGTACATTATATTTTTTTCTATTTTCCCTACTAGTTCATATTCTAGATTTGTGGATGTATATTTGTATTTGTGTAAAATAGTGTTGTTTGCAAGGATTTGTGGTGTTTATGTTAGATGCACAAGACAACTGAGAGGGGGGTGAATCAGTTGTATACTTTAAAAGATAAAAAAACCCTCATTAACATTCAGATCTACATTAGCCCTTAAACCCTAATTCACCAAAAAATCCTTAACATACATTAACAAAATGTAAACATGTAAAGCAGTAATGCAAACACATCCAAACACATAAGAACACTAGATTTACGTGGAAAACCAAAGAAGGGAAAAACCACAGTGAGGATTAGCTCACTAATATATCAATTGCAACACTGAATACAATAAGGACCACTGCCCAAAAGGATAAAGAAAGGCTCACAATTGGTGGCTCACTGCCAAATGACTCGCTGTCCAAAAGAAGAAGAATAGAAGAAAGGGGTGCTCACTACCAATTTGAACTGCTAAAAATGTATCTCTCGTATGTCAAAGGTACAGTTCTAGACTAAAGCACAAAGAAATCATCAAACAGATTGAAATGTAGACACCTTATGCTCACTACATTAGGAATTCATAGGCACAAGGCTCACACTCAGATCATCACACATGATCACATTCACATCTTTCACATCACACACTTTTCTCTACATCCACACAACAATTCTCCTTGCATTTATACCATCTGTGACCTAAAACAATCGCAATTAGGTCAACCTTAAGGAAATGTATGCACCTCAATTGTGCAACACCAAATAGGTCGACACCAAACACTTCCACAATATAAAGAAGTGAATCCAAACCATGCCACTAATTAATTAGGACCCAAATAAACATCAACACACTTCTCAATGCTTACTCAAACAAAAATTATCCTCTACAATTAGTGTTAGCATGCTAGGTTGGCCAAACCTGCACTAACACTAACAAGCAACTCCAAACACACCTCTCAAAGTCTTGAAACATCTTGCAGACCACACAAAAACATTCCACAACATCTATACAACATATCAAAATATTCCAGCATCATTAGAATATTTTGTACAACTACTACAACCACCTGAAATTCAAGAGCACCTTCATTTTGTGCAACCAGACACACTGGTAGAGATAGCCAACACACCAAACAACTTTGTGGAGCACCATAGAACCTAAAACTTCAAGGGAAGGTATACAAAAATTATATAAGCACGTTCCTAGATCCACAACACCAGAACCTTCATTGTGTAGAAATGTGGAGCAATCTCATTTCTCCCAAACATTCTATTTCACCAGAAAAGCATACTATCAACACATATTTCATTGTAGTAAGATCAAAAACATAATACTATGGATATGTCACCTTTGAACACCTTTGATCATCATATCTAAACCACATGAACATATCTTCAATCATGAAGAAATGTGGAGCAAAACACTGAACACCACTTTGTCACACTAGACTCTCTTTTATTCAAATTTTCTCAAAAACACTTGGAAACCAAGTGAACCAACTTCATCAACAATATTACTAACATCTCTGCAACACATATACAACATATGCAACATGCAACACTCAACTACAACAATCTCCTCAAACAAAAATTCAGGCCAACAACCTCTGCAACTATCAATGACAACACCGAACTCTAGTATGCGTTGACATCAATACCAACCATTCCAGACACATCATCAATATAATAAATTCCAAACACACTATTTATACAAGGGGTCAAAATCAATGACAACACCCAAACACTTCACAAACAACTCAAGCTTCCATCATCTCCAAACTTCCAACAATCTCCCCCTTTGTCATTGATGGAAACACCTGCTGTCTAAAAAACCATCATCAACAAAAGTAACCAACAAAAATTCTGCAATAAGCAGTACTCCCCCTGACTGGGACAACTCTTTGCTCTTCATCCTTTCTCTTTATAGACTTCTTCTCCTGCAACTCCTGCATCACCTGGATCACTCTCCTCCTTTTCTCCTCAGACAATACTCTCCCATACTCTCTCCCCTATGGTCTTCAAACCATATTCATTTCTGTGTGCTATGGTTTTCAACCACTCTAACTTTATCCCCCTTTGACATCAATGGAAAAGGTTCATCAACTCATCCAACTCTCTTTCCTATAGTGATCTCATTTTCTCTCCTCCTTTGAAAATATTCAAAGGGAAACACCTACACCTTATTTGCATACACCACTTGCAACACCAGCAAGCAACTGCACTCATTCTTTATTGCACTCTCTAGAAACCATTGCTACCTACTCCCCTTGAGAGGTAGCCTTCAACATCCATCCAAGACCAAGAATGTATCTTGAAATGATTCTTGGATAGATGCACACACTTATGCATCTTAGTTGAAACAAGGAGGGGCAATAACCCCTAAATTCTCCCTGAGATACTCAAAAGTATCTTTTGGAAGAGCCTTTGTGAAAATATCAGCAACTTGATCCTTGGTAGGAACATACTCCAACTTAACTCGTTCTCTGCAAATTTCTCTCTCAAGAAGTTAACCGGATTGAGATGTGTTTTTTTTCTTGAATGCATTACCAGATTCTTTGAAATATTGAATTCACTTGTATTGTCACACATGATAAGAATAGGTTCATCATATGAAACTTTGATATCCTTCCATGTCTGCTTTGTCCATATGTTCACCTGTGTACAACATGATGTGACTACAATATATTTTGCTTCTACATCAGATAATGACATTGAATCCTACTTCTTATTTAGCCATGAAACCAACCTACTTCCAAGAAAAAAAGCACCACCACTTGCACTTTTCCAAAACAATCTACATCTATATATGCACTCAAAGAGAAGTCAATATCATTAGGATACCACAAACCATAATCCAGATTGCCCTTCAAATATCATAATATCCTCTTCACTGCTACAACATGAGATTCTTTGGGACCTTTTTAAAATATAGCCACAAGAAAAACTAAATGCATGATATCTAGTCTAGTAGCAGTAAGATATAATAGTCCACCAATCATTGATATATACTTGCTCTGATCTATCTTAGGAGATTCACCATTCTTTCTCAACTTACAACCAGTAACCATAGGAGTACATGTCGGTTTATAATCATCCATTCCAAACTTCTTCAACATTTCCTTAACATACTTAGATTGTGATATGAATATACCTTTCTTTGATTAACTGATTTGTAAACCAAGGAATAAATTCATCTCTCCACACATTGACATATCAAATTCTTTCTACATTTCTTCTACAAACCTTTTGCGCACACCTTCATTTCCTTCAAATATTATGTCATCAACATATACTACTACAATTAAGATTTTTTCTCCTTCAACTTTGAAATATAGATTGCTACCTATAATAATTTTTTTGAATACTTGCTGCAACAAGTACTTATCTAACCTTATATACCAAGCTCTAGGAGCTTGCTTCAATCCATACAATGCTTTCTTCAATTTATGGACCATATTTGTATCTTTTGACAACTGAAAACCTTATGGTTGTTCAATGTATACCTTTTCTTCCAATTCACCATTCAAGAATGTAGACTTCACATCCATCTAATATACTTTAAAATCTTTATGTGTTTCAATAGCTAAAAACATCCTAATAGCTTCCATCCTTGCAACCGAAGCAAAAGTTTCCTCAAAATCTATACCTTCAACCTGTGAATAACCCTTACACACAAGTCTACCCTTGTTCTTGACAACTCTTCCATATTTATTCAGCTTGTTCTGGAATACCCACTTAGTACCAATCACATTCTTGTTTGTCGGTCTTAGGACCAATTCCCAAATTAGATTCTTCTTTATCTATTCTAAATCTTCATTTCTTTGACCCAATTCTCATATTTGCATGCCTCAGTCACTGTTTTTGGTTCCACCTCTGAAATTAAACATAAATTTACTTGTTCCTTTATCATAGTAGCTTTTCTTCTTGTCAACACACCTTTTCTCTTATCTCCATGATTTGATCTTCTGAATGATTCTTCTGCACATACTTAGGAGTCTTAGGGTTCTTTTCTGAAATTTCTTCCTTTTCAATTGTCGACTCTTTTCCTTTATTGTCAGTCTTTTCTTCTTCACTACAAGGGGATTCATTAGATTCATATTCTTCTATTAGCACTAAACTTTGATGTGGTTTTTCATCCACTTTGACACTTACACTCTCAACAATCTTCTTCAACTTTTTATTGTAACACCGGTAGGCCTTGCTTCTTGTAGAGTATCTAAGGAACATTTCTTCATTGGATCTTGCATCAAAAATTCCTAAGTTTTATTCATCTCTTTTGATATAACATTTGCTTCTAAAAATTGAAATATTTTATAGGAGGTTTACCATACCATAACTCATAGGGAGTCTTTGAATTTTTTGCTATTGCTTGACCTCTATTGAGAATGCAAACTACATTATGAATTTATTCTCTCCAATAGACATCTGGAAGATTAGCTTCTTTCGTCATTGTCCTAGCTACTTCCTAAACTATTATGTTTTTCCTTTCCACAACTCCATTCTACTAAGGAGTTCTAGGGTCTGATAAATTCCTTCTTATTCCACGATCTTCACAAAAAATATTAAACTCATTTGAAGTAAACTCACCACCTCTATCAAATCTCAAACATTTTCTTTTCAGATTCATTACATTCTCAATCATATCCTTAAATGTTTTAAACTTGTCTAGAACTTCTAATTTGTCCTTAAGAAATGTAATCCAAGCCATTCTAGAATAATAATCAATTAATAACATGAAATACCTATCATCATATGAGCTTCTAATTCTGGTAGGTCCACATAGATCTATATGCACTAACTCCAAGGGACTTGTGGTAGAATTTTTTTTTTCTTAAACCTTATCTTTATTTTCTTTCCAACTTGACATTCTTTGCAGATTGAATTGATAGGCTTTGTAATCTTTGGCAAATCTCTCACAACATTAGTAAAAATTATCCTCACTAGGCTATCAAAATTGATGCGACCCATTCTTCTATGCCATGACCAAATTTCAATAGTTTGAGATATAAAGCATTTTGTACCACTACCTTTGAGATGATAGACAATACCTCTTTCCCTTTTTCTAGCAACAATTAGAATACCGAAGCTTCCTTTTTTGATTTCACAACCGCCATTCTGAAATACAATATTATGTCTTTCTCTACACATTTTTCCTACACTTAGAAGATTATGCCAAAGACCTTTGACAAAAAAAACATAATCTGTATTATGCTATCTATCAAAACTATTTAAATTTTTTCCATAGATCTTAGCAGATGTATCATCACCAAAATTAACAAGACCACCATTATACTTTTCAACCTTGAAAAACTTACTCTTATCACCTGGCATATGATTTGAGCATATACTATCAATTCTCTAGTAATTCTTCTCCTCTCTAGCATGAAAAATAGTCAACATAGTTCCTTAATGAAGTAGCAAAAACCAATGCCAAATAACATACTAAAAAATTCACAAAGGCTAAATAGAGAGAAGCCATTTAATTCAAATAAAAATTCTTCTTTCTTTCACATTGAAACAATTACAAATTTATTCAATACAATTTAAGATTCAAATTTTCGCAAGAAATCAACTTTCTTGAGTCTTCCTATAGCTTCTTCTTGCTGCCCCAAAGTTCTCCATGCTGTTGTTCAAACTTTCACACAACTCCACAAAAATATTTGCACCTCTCACACATTGGTGTCTTATCTTCTCTTCAATAGTGTTGCTCAACCTTGCAACACAAAACCCACAATGATACCTCTATAGAGACATCTTTCTCCTTCCCATTCCTCCAAACTCTTTACCACGTTTTTCCTCAAAAACCACCCAAAAATGCACTAAAAATCATTAATTATTGCCCCAGAATGGGCTCCCAACTCTTCCCCAAGAATAGCTCTACATATGCTATGTTTATTCAGTCTTAAATGAGACGTTTTAAGCCTCCATTAACTCCTCCAACTGTTGTATTTACTCTATGGGCGTTTTTCTCTATTATGGGCATTTTAAAAGTTCTTAAATCTTTTTTTTTCCCTTTTTTTTGTTCCAAACGCCCTCCATATTATTTATGCAATAGATAAATAGTAAATGAAGGAATAAAAACTTATATTTAATTTTCATGACCCTCATAATACCCTTCCACAACAAAATTGATCAAATTGGTACTTTGGAAGTGTTGAATCGAATGAAAGTTCTTCGTTTCACACAAAAATTGACATGCAAGTTTGGAATGGTACCAAATGAACTCGTGGAAAATGATTTTTCTCCAACCCTCCAAAATCATGAGATATTAAACTTTTTGTAAATTGCTAACAATTTTTTTAACAAACTTTCAACATTAAAATATCTCAAACCGTGAAAGATTGTACTCTGATTTTTTTTGTATATTTTACATGGTACCTCAAAGAATATCCTTACAAAAGAATTTTTCTCCAGCTCTTACAGATTTTTGGGAATAAATTTTCAAAAACTACCTGCGAAGCCTCTAAAACAGTGAATCGGCAAAAAATTGAAAATTGCAATTTTGACTAAATTTTTGAGTTTTGCTGCTGAGAGATGTCTAAAAACACCAACACAAACAAAAAAAATCAAACTGAAATATTTTTGGGCAATGCAAGATTGCCTGTGGACTTGGATGCTCCTTCCTGCATCAGACACGTCAGGTAAGAAGTTTGTGAACATACACTCACAAATGTGGAGTTGAATGGTAGGAATATCCTTTTAGATTGCAAACAATCTGTAGCAAACTCCATCATTAAAATATGTGCACAACAAGTTCTTCTTTTTCCTCTTTTTCCAACATCTTGTCAGAACAAGCTTCACTCTCCTCCAACAAATTTGAATTTCATTCTTCTTTCCTTTCGTGGATTTGCATCCACCATGTGCAATCCTCCTCTACCAAATTATTTCTCCTCTCCTCTCCTTCGTGGGATCCAATTCACCACAAACCGACCACCTCCACCAAATTTCACCTGCACCATCTTTTACAACCTTTATACACAGACATGCAACATCCGCATACCAATCTACAACTTCATCATCTACAACTGAAATCTCTTTTATAGAAGGTAAATAATAATCATCATATTCAAAATCAAAATTTACCTCATCTTTCTTCATTGTTCCAACATCATCTTCTTTCCTCCATCAGCAAGCTTATCAAACCACTATTTTTCCACTGCCAAAATTTGCAACAACAAATCATCTTTATCCTCTTTATCTACCACAACATCTTCAAACTCTATCACTGTCATTTCAATCTCCATAGTTGCATCTTCTTCACTACTCATATTTTCTTCCTTTTTAATCGCTCCAACTCCTCTTCTGCTTTCTTCTTTCATGTCTTCAACAAGACTAACTGCTACAATCACTGTCTTTTCTTTTTCATCCTCTTGCATGAGGATCTCATCTTCACACACTGTTGCATCTTCTTGTTCATCTGTCATTTGGCCTTGAAATAAAATGTCTATCTTTTGCATCTCCTCTTTCAACAGGAGATTGTTTTCCTCTTCACCTAGTTTTTCATAAAATATAAGACCTTCAGCTTTTTCTTCAGAAACTTCTTCCCTCTCATCATCTTCTTCTTCCTCAGTGTCACATGCATGACACTCTACTTCATCCTTTTTCCTTCTTGCATTCAAAATATTATTAGAATGATAAACCAAGTTACTATTACCTCTTATCCTTGCCCAATCTATTTTCAAATCTTCCACTGCTTATTTCAACTTCTCAAATTCTCTCACCCTATCCATCATCAGCCTTTCCTTGAGTTTCTCAAATCTAGGAACTGTCAGAATCCATCTAATAACAAAATTTATTTTCCTCTTTCTCTTTTCCATTTTTAAGACCTCTCAATTCTTTAACAACACAAATATTCAAACTCTCTAGTTTTACTTATGTAAACTGCCTCTTTTGGCGATTTGTTTACACCCATGAGAACCTCAACTCCTCAAATCCTCTAAAAATTTCTTTTTACTACTTGCACATTCATCTACAAGCAAAATCTACACATTCTCTACCCTCAGGTCGTAGTGCAAACTGCCTCACTTTCGGCGCTCTGCTTGTACACTCAGAAACTCCTGCTCTAATACCACTAATGAAGTACCAAAAACCAGAGCCAAATAACATACTAAGAAAATCACAAAGGCTAAATAGAGAGAAGTCATTTAATTCAAATCAAAATTCTTCTTTCTTTCACATTGAAACAATTACAAATTTATTCAATACAATTTAAGATTCAAATTTTCGCAAGAAATGAACTTTCTTGACTCTTCCTATAGCTTCTTCTTGCTACCCCAAAGTTCTCCATGTTGTTCAAACTTTCACACAACTCCACCAAAATTTTTGCACCTCACACACTAGTGCCTTATCTTCTCTTCACTGTGGTGTCTTATCTTCTCTTCACGGGTGCTACTCAACCCTGCAACACAAAACCCACAATGATACCTCTACAGAGGCATCTTTCTCCTTCCCATTCCTCCAAACTCTTTATCACGTTTTTCCTCAAAAACCACCCAAAAATGCACTAAAAATCATTAATATTGCCCCAAATGGGCTCCCAACTCTTCCCCAAGAATAGCTCTACATATGCTGTGTTTATTTAGCCTTAAATGAGATGTTTTAAGCCTCCATTAACTCCTCCAACTATTGTATTTACTCTTATGGGCGTTTTTCTCTATTATGGGCATTTTAAAAGTTCTAAAATCTTTTTTTTTGCCTTTTTCTTGTTCCAAACGCCCCCCATATTATTTATGCAATAGATAAATAATAAATGAAGGAATAAAAACTTATATTTAATTTTCATGACCCTCATAATACCCTTCCACAACAAAATTGATCAAATTAGTACTTTGGAAGTGTTGAATCGGCTCTCGACAGATAGAAAAAATGAAAGATCTTCATTTCGCACAAAAATTGACATGCAAAATTGGAATGGTACCAAGTGGACTCTTGGAAAATGATTTTTCTCCAACCCTCCAAAATCATGAGATATTAAACTTTTTGTAAATTATTGACAATTTTTTAACAAACTTTTAGCATTAAAATATCTCAAACTGTGAATTTTTTTACTATGATTCTTTTTGCATATTTTACATGGTACCTCAAAGAATATCCCTGCAAAAGGATTCTACTCTAGCTCTTATGGATTTTTGGGAATAAATTTTTGAAAACTGCCCACGGAGCCTCTGAAACATCGAACCGGTGAAAAATTGAAAATGCAATTTTGACTAAAATTTTCAGTTCTTGCTATTGAGAGATGTCTGAAAACACCAATGCAAACCAAAACAAATACAACAAAAAAAAAATTGAAATATTTTTGGGTGATGCAAGATCGCCTGTGGACCCGGATGCTCCTGCATCATTCCTTCAATGTTATGACATGTTTCTGAAGCACTTTCCTTCACACATCTTTCAAGGTTGGTAGAGTTAGTTCCAACATTTAAAGCCATGAACAAGCATTCATAACTTCCTTCCTCTAGATAATCTGATTCTTCATCATTAGATACACCATTGTCCTTTTCAACATAATAACTCTTTTTGAAAAAATTACCTTTATGATCCTTTTGATTGTCATTAGTAGCGTCGATTAGACATTTAGATGCATAATGACCTATCTTTCCACAATTGAAACATTTGAAAGGTAGCTTACCTCTTTATTTTCCAGTACCCTTTTCAATCTCCTCATAATGTTTTCTTCCACCTCATCAAGATGATCTGGATTTGATCTATCATCCTTTTCCACTTTGCATACTTTAAAAATAGTTTCTTTGATTGTAGCATCTTGACAAACTCTCTCATTTCAAAAGAAGTTAAAGCACCAAACATCTGACCTCTAGAATAATTATACAAATTATGAACTTCCTCAATAGCAGAAACTTTAGAATTATAAGCTTTAGGTAGAGTTCTTAATACCTTTTTCACTTCGCTTTCATCCAGCTTTCCACCAAGACCATTGATGGTATTGACAACTTCATCAACTTTGAGCATGTAGGCAATAATATCTTCATCTTCAAACATCCTTAGGGTTTCAAATTTAGCTTTGTATTTTTGCATCTTCGCTTGTTTGACCTTTCCATCTCCTTCATAGATACCTTCCAACTTTGTCTAGATGTATTTAGCAAACTTCTAACTTATCACATTTCCAAGTTCTGAATCAAAAAGACCACTCAAGATTGCATTCCTTGCTTTTCCATTGTTTTCATAATCCTTGATCTCATCATCACTTGTTGGACTATTTGTAGGTATAGTATAACCTTTTTCAATAGACTACCAAACACCAAATCCAAGAAAAACCAAAAAGGACTCCATCTTAGCTTTCTAGTAGGTAAAATTTGTTCCATCTAACAAGGTAGCTTTGACACATTTCCCGTGTGCCATCCGGATCTACCTCAACTGGTTAAGCTTCTTCTTGGGAACCACAACTCTGATACTAATTGCTAGATGCACAAGAAAACTAAGAGGGGGTGAATCAGTTGTATACTTTAAAACATCAAAAACCCCCTATTAACATTAAGATTTGCATTAGCCCTCAAACCCTTATCCACCACTAAACCCTTAACATACATTAACATAATGTAAATATGTAAAGTAGTAATACAAACACATCCAAACACATGTAAGAATACTAGATTTACATGGAAAACCCAAGAAGGGAAAATCACAATGAGGATTAGCTCACTAATATATTAATTGCAACATCGAATATAATAAGGCTCCTTACCAAGGGATCATTGCTCAAAAAGATAAAGAAAAGCTCATTGCCTAGAAAGATAAAAGTGGATGATCCTAGTTGATAGGATATTGATGCTTTAACCTAGACATCATTCTTGTTTCTTCTTGATCATTTGGAATATTGATTTTATCCATGGTAGCTTTTGTATCTTTTGGTTTGATTTGATAGATAGTAGATTCTTTATCTTCTTTGATTTGATATGTAGTAACTTTTGTATGTCCTTGTTTGATTTCATCCATGTCATTTATTTGATTATCTATGTGTCCAAGAGGGGAAGGTGTCTCATCTTGGGAAATTTAGTTGTTTAGAGTTTGGATAAGATCAACTTCAAGTTTTTTTATCATGGATGGTAGAATCTAAGATAGGTTCATCTTGGATGTCCTGATTAGGAATGGGATCGTGATCAAAGATTGGATTATCATGAGCATCTAGAAGAGTTTCTTGGACGGACTCAAGGATAGGATCATGATCAAGGATTGGATTATCATGGATGCCATGATCATCTAGAGGTGGTTTTTGGGAAGACTCATGGTCAATGATTGGATTATCATGGATGTTACGATCATCTATAGGGATTTCTTGGGTAACTTGATCTTGATTTGTCTTGTAGTTTATTTCATCATGCTTTGGAATTTTCTCTTCACATATATTGAATGGTTTAGACAAGGGAATGTGATCTTGGAAAATGCTAGGATTTTCTTAAGTGGACTCAGGTTTTTGGATAGGAAGCTCTTGAGTTAGCTTAATAGGTGATGGAGGGCATCATGGTGGAAGAGGGTTGGAGGGTGTAGGATTAGCAATATGATGGAATTTTCCAACATTTTTTCATGTTAGAGTTGAGAATTCTTTTTTATTCATCCTAGGAGATCATCAATAAATGTGTTTTTCTTGGATGGATTTGTGGATTTCCTAACTTTATTTTGAGGAAAATCCTTTGCTAGTAGTCCTTGGAGACCATTACTAGATGTATTTTTATTGGATGGATTTGTGGATGAAGGATTATAAGAAGAGTTGGAGGCTATAATAATAGGGCTTTATGATATGGTTTGTTGTTGAGGGAGGCTTTGAATGGAAGATCAATTTCCCTTGTCAAGATTAGGATAAGGACAATTAATAGATGTTGGCTAGGGATCGATGGTATAGATTGTGTTAATTAGTTTTTTATATTGAGAGTAGATAGATGGATGACTAGGGATCATAGTTTGTTGGTAAGTAAGTTGTATGGATGGGTTACTAGAGATTGTAGTTTGTTTCATTAGGGTAGAGACATCAAAACCCATAGGAAGCCTCGCTCCTTTTTGTACAAGTTTTAAAAGGTATTTGGTGGGATCTTTGGCCATGACTTCCAACATTATCTTTTGAAACTTAGGATCCTTTGATGTTGCTTTGAGATCTTCTTGATAACTTTGTTCTTCTTGCTATTCAATATAGTCCTCACCATCATTAGGGGGTAAGGTTGTTGGGGATTTTTGGTATAAAGGGTTGATAGATGGATGACTAGGGATTGTGGGTGATTGGAAAGGAGGGTTAGGTGGTATGTGTGTACTTCTAACTACAATAGGGCGAAAATACTTGTTAGAATACGAACAACAAACAAATAAGTGTGAATAACAAATAAAAACACCCTACACCTCAAAATTGGCCTAAAGATTAACTAAACTAAGCAAAATGAAAGATTTCACCTTGTTGAGTTGTCCCTTTGGTTGGCCCTTTGATCTTCGATGTTGTATGCTCCTTTGGTGGCAAGAGAGACAAGCTATGAGATGAGATGAGGATGGAAAATGAGTGAAAATGGATGCAAGTATGAGAATTTGGCTAAGTATGGTTCAAGAGAAAATTTTGCAAGAGTTTGGCTAGCATAAATGATCTCTCTAAAATGAGAGAAAAGAGGGGGTATTTATAGAGATTTTGGAATTCTCTAGGGAAATGGATGGCTGAGATTGAGCCACCAAAATCAATATGTAGGGCTAAGGTGAGTTGAAAACTCACAAGCCCTCACATCTTGACATGTGGCATGTGAAGTGGCTTGAAAATGATGATGTGTACATGAGGTGGAAATAGGGTACATGACATGGAGGTACTACATAGTACTTTGAGATTGGACAAGATCTCCTCATAAAGGAGACCCTTGTCCCCATGTGGGTGAGAGGACATGTGAGGAATTAAAAATTCCTCAAATATCCTCATGGGGATGAGAGAAGGAATTTAAAATTCCTTTAAATGCATTGAGGGATTAAATGTGAACTAAAAATTCACATAAGGAATGGAGTGCATTCTTCAAAAGGAGAAAGTCTTTAATAAGGTTGACTTATGACACATTCCATAAATGACATGGAGATTAAGTTGTCCTAATTAAATGATTAAGGTTGTGCAAGTACCTGATTAGACAAATTAATGACATATTAGAGGCAAGTGGGAGATTATGGAGAGTTCACATATGACTTGATGTGACAAGTCAAAGATCACATGGGGGAAGAGAAAAATGAATTTAATATTCCTTGGAAAGATAAAAGGAATTAAAAATTCTTTGGGAGGTTGATTAGGCTAGTTAATGAAGGATTAGATGAGGGTTAGGTGGCTAAGAGAGATTAGAGGCCAATTTGCAAAAGTTGGAGGATGTGACACATCTTAATTAAGAATTAGGCATGTGCACATCCCTAATGATAAGATTGGAAGAATAATTAGGATTAAGAAAGGGATGTGACATGTGATAATTAAATAAATGTCATATTTATTTAATTCATTTGATGAAAGGGGGAAGGTATTTAATTATTTAACTAGATACCTTAGGGATTAGAAGAACTTTAGAGATATTAATTAAATAATAGTGATATTACTTAATTAATGTGGATAAGGGGATGCTTAGATGAAAAGTGGATAAATTTGGATAAATTAAGTGTCCAAATTTAGGTGTCTACATTTTTCCCCTTTTTGAGATGGTGTTACGAAGTAGCATCATTTAAAGAATATTAAAACATAGAACCTAGAAGAAGATGGTTAGATTGGAAAAGATGCCCTAGTCATTCAAATGAATGACTAGGAAGGGAAAAAGATGATAAAAATTAGGGATGAAGGATGCCCCCTCGAGAGGACATGTGGGTTCAAGAAAACACGGATGTGCTCTCGAAATGGAGGAGATGATGCAAGGGGTATATGAGGAAGATGATGCAAAGGCGGCAGGAGATTGGGACGGGAGTGTGATGAAGGATGAATGGATGGGGCGATTTTGATAGATGAGAGGATGGAGATGAAATGCAATCCAAATGCAATTTTCCATTTTTAGGAGCATTGATTTTTGCTATAGCATAAGACACAAGACACCAGGGTATGAAGAACCAAGGTGGATTAATGTCTAATGCATAAAACAAACACATCAAACAAGAAGGCTATCCCAACACCCAAAAGTCGTGATGACCTTGGTCGGGCCAAGTATTGGGATAACCACAAGCACACAAAGATGCCCCAACATAGCACAAGACCTCAAGGATCTTGGTGGGTACTACGTGGGACAATTGAGAAGATAGCAACAAAGAAAATATCAAGATACGCCCCTATGTTGACTAATCAAAGCACACCATGATATGATGGATCAAGGCAACCATGATAAATGATGATAGGGAGCTCAAATGATAAACAAAAGACAAAAGCATCAAAAGATCGCAATCAATTTAAAACGTCCTTTTCCATAGGATCAAGGGGATGGATGGGATTGATGAGGTCTGTTATGAAGGATGCATCCTATTGAGACCAATGATGGATACTAAATTGAAAGATTGATATGACACAAGATATTCAAAACCAATTGGATTTGCTGATACAAGTGGATCTTGTCTATTAAGAACCAGCTAGATAAGGGCATAGCTTCACGTCATGACACAAGACTAACAGACCCTAAAGAACTAGGGGCTCAGGGGCCAATTAAATATTAGCCTTGCCTACGTGAAAGCGCAAAGCCCTCGTAGTTCGATAAAAGGATGACGACTAACCATGATGGGGACTTCGATGGATGACAGGACGGAAAAAGAAGAAAGACCAATGATAGACGATAAAGCAGCATATGGGCAAAGCAAAAAGACTGGTGATAGACGATAAAAGAGTGGATGGACAAATCAGAAAGACCAATGATAGACGATAAACGAGCCCCAG
Source organism: Sequoia sempervirens (assembly GCA_007258455.2). NCBI lineage: Eukaryota > Viridiplantae > Streptophyta > Pinopsida > Cupressales > Cupressaceae > Sequoia > Sequoia sempervirens. The sequence goes on from VDFB02030838.1 coordinate 19,168, forward strand.
GGGTGGATCAAATGATCGACCTTACCTACGTGAAAGTGCAAGGGCAATGTAGTTCGACAAAAGGCCAAAGACAAATGATGGATAAAAGATGATGAGATAACCATGAAAAGCAGATAAAATGATGGGACCGATATGATGAGACAAGATAGACCTGTTGGATTGGATCAAAGGATGATGATCACGAAGCTCAAGGATGGGATAGTTATCTGAATCATCAAAACGAATTAGGAGGATGATATGATGGAGAGATGAATGGTGAGAAAGGATAGGAGATTGAAAAGATGTGCAAAAGAAGCAGAAGTGAGGACAATAAGATAGATGGCATTGGGTTGCATGGGGAGTAGCCTATAGCTAGATACCAATGACAACGAATTATGAGATGGGATGAGGATAGAGGATGGGGGGAGGAAAATGATTGTTTGGATGGATTGGATAGAGGGATAAGGATTTGTATGAGGAAAAGGTTACCAGATGGATAGATGAAAAGGGATGCTATGATGGAAGGATAGGAAGATGAGGATGGGGAGATGGATATAAGGATTTCTCTGATGGAATGAATTATGTCTCCAAGGACTATATCACAAAGGAAGATAGATGCCCCCACTTTAGATATGTCATGTGCGAAGAGGCATGAAGGATGGATAGGAAAATAAAGGAGTGTGATGGATGAAGATAGGATGCATGGATAAGGAAGGGAGATTGAGGGTAGCATGATGGGTGGATAAGAAAGGTAGACAAGTGCGAATGAGGAGTAGGATAGTGTGCAAATGAGGGGAATGTATGCTAATAGGTGTCCAAAGCATGTTTATATGTTTTCCCCTATCGTTATCAAGATCACAAGGAGGATGGAAGGATTGGGATAAATGAGATATGCCAAGCACGATGTGTAGGATAGGTGGGATGGAGGGGATGAATGAAGAGGACGTATAACAAGAAGATGGGTGCATAGCTGGAAGCATAGCAAGAAGCATAGTGGATGGAGGAAATGCATATCAAGGAGCTGCCCCCAAGTGCAGATGAGGATTTACATATGACACCTGTTTTCCAAGTTTTCATCATGGTACTTATCCAAGGTGCTTGTTTCCAAGTTTTCACCATTGGATGGATTATTTCTCTTTACTATTTTTTAATTTTATTGTTTTTATTTATTTTTTTCTGATTTTTTGGATTTTTTTATTTTTGGATTTTTTGACTTTTGGATTTTTTGGATTTTTGGATTTTTGGATTTTTGACTTTTGGATTTTTAGCTTTTGGATAAGGATAGGGAAGCGAATAAGTGGATTTGGAGACATGCGATAAGGATATGGATGAAGGACTCAAGCATCAAGTTCTATATGAGGTATTAAGAGCCCATGTTCGAACTGACTGTTGGACATTGGTACAATTTTATTAGGATAAATGGATTATGCAAGAGGATGAATTAGAGGGATTTGAGAGGGGAGATCTGTGGGATAATGGGTGGGAGGTTGAAAAGTGTATGGATGGAATGATGGGGTGGATATGTGATGGGGAGATGTGTTCAAGACCAACATTGGCACATGTGGTGGTGGATGTGAAAAGATAAGAGGATTAATGGATGGAGAATGTGGGGATAATGGAAGAGATGGAATGGTGAATTTTGGGACATAGGGACCCAAAAAAAATTTAGGAGAGGGTGGATGAAAATGATTAGCCTTTGGATTAGCAACTTTGGATGTTCCTATAGATTTTTCATTTGGAGGCATTGCATCTTTATTCTTTGGGATCCACATGGTTTTGATCTTTGCTTTGGGGGGCCTTTGTGGCCTACGGATTTGATTTGGATTTAGATTTTTCTTCTCTTCACCATGTCTTTTAGAGGGGACATGGGGAGCTTTAGATTCATGTGGATGTTTGGATTTATGTATTTTTACTTTAGCATCCAAAGTAGTTTTAGTAGCAATGGGATGGGTGTGAGGAGATGGATGATGTGGAGTGATGGAGGTAGGATTATGAGGATTACGTGGAGATGGAGAATGTGTAGATATGTGTCTTTGTTGATCCTGATTAGGGGACATGCGAGAGGGATGTTTATGATGGATGACATGGATAGACCTGTTGGATGGATGAAAGGATGAGATAGAGGAGGTGATTTTGGGATATACGGACCCAAAGTAGACAGAGTGGGTGGAGGGACATAAGGACCCAAGATGGATGGAGTAGATGAAGGGTGACAGATGGTGGATGGAGGGATGTAAGGACCCAAAATGGATGGAGCAGATGAAGGAGGAATATGGATGGTTGTTTTGAGGTGATACGATGGAGGAGGTGGGATGGTAGCATATGATCTAGTGGAGTGATGGGAAGAGCCGACATTTCTTTTGGAAAAGGCACGTTGAGGACATCTAGAGGTTGTACTGACATCTTTAGATTGTGAGTCTTGGGAAATAGGTCCAAGACCTTGCATGCAAATTTTTTCTTTGACTTGGATGGGCTCTAAAATACCTTGCTTATGAAGACCTAGACCTTTTCCTTGATAGTTCATTTTCTTGAGCATGCGATCCATGATGGGATTTGTGTTATTTTGAAAACATGATGCGAGTCCATTATTAGGTGGAGGATGATGGGTGGTATATACATTGTGTTTTTCTTCTGCAAGGAGGCCACCATGGAAGAATGTAAGAGTACCAAGGGGATATGCAAGCGGTGTGGGGATAACAGTTTTAGGTGATGATGGGGGATCATGAGAGGGAGATGATTGGGTAGTGGCATTTGGATGGGTGGTATCAGGAGAGGGATTAGGGATATGATAGGATCTGGATTTGTGGTAATGGGCTCATGTGATGGTGATGGAGATGGAGATGGTGCGGTGGAAGCTTGAATGACAAGGGGATCATGGGATGGAATGGATGGCGGACTGTGATCTTGAGGTGGACTAGATGTGATGGTAGGATCTTGATCTAGAGAAGGGGATATGTTGGCATGATTTGGATCAAGGTCTTGGCATAACTCATCGTGTGTGGGAGGCATGATAATGGAGTCTTGGTGGGACTCTTTAAGTGGGGAAGATGGAGGGATGGAGGATTCAAAAATTTCATGGAAATGGATTTTAGTGACACTAGGAGTGGAAGAAGTGGATTGGATTTGGGTGTCGTCGATGGGTTCGACGGCTTTCAGAGTAGGAGGTGGGTGTTCAATGGATTTGATAGATGTAATGGTAGGAGATGGGGGCTCAATGGATTCAGAGGATGTGATAGTTTTGATGGCTTGAGTGGTGCTAGGGGTGGTATCATCAATGATAGGTGTTGGATGGAGAAGGGTCTCGTCACCAATGACCGTGGATGATGGATTGGGATGGCATGATTCTACAACTTCAAGGTGTGGAGTGGGGGATGTCTTCTTTGTTATAAATCCTTGGAGAATTTCTTAAGTGAGGAATGAAATGAAATAGAAAAGAGCAATGGAAAGAACTAATAAATGAGCAATTATTTGAAGGAAAGATATTACCAAATAGATTGAAGTAGAAAAACCAAGCACCACCAAAGCAAGAGAGACACAAGAATTTGATAAGGGGAAAAAAAAAGAAAAAACCCCAATATTATGAATGGATGAAAAATGCCTAAAGAATAATACAAAGAGAGAGAGTTTCAGCCTTAACTTGCTTGCATGAGTCTTGAAGAATGAGAGGAGAGGCACCTCAATAAGTAGAGGTGAGAAGGAGTTAGAATGTAACTCCCAACTCAATGAATGCCACCATTCATCTATGTGTGTGCAAAGTGTCACCTTTTAAGGAGGTGGTTACAAATATTCCTTAACAAAGGAATTAAAAAATAAGCCATCCTCACACATGTGTGAGATGACAAAAAAAGACAAAAGACTTGTAGGGTTCCTTTGGAATATTCCTACAAGTTAATAAAGAATTACAATTAAAGAATAACCTTTACCAAGTAAAGATTAATCTTCTAACATCCCCCCTTAAGCTTTACTTGGGGAGGTTACATCAAACCCTTCAATGGGTTGTAATCCAATATTTTTACAATGAAAGAGAAATTTATCTTTACAAAGAGCTTTGGTGAGAATATCTGCAACTTGATCTTCATCTTTACAATACAAAAGAGAAATTTGCTTGTCTTCAATTTGCTCTCTAATGAAGTGATGTTGAAGAGCAATATGCTTGGTCCTTGCATGAAAAATTGGATTCTTTGCCAAAGCAATAGCAATTTTATTATCATAATATAAAGGAGTAGGATCCTTTTGAGGTAAACCCAAGTCTTCAAGTAATCTTCTTAACCATAATGCCTCTTTAGGTGCATTTGTACAACCTTTATATTTAGCTTTTGTAGAACAAAGAGAAGTAGATTGTTGTTTCTTCTTTACTATTCCATGAAGTTACCTAATCCAAACAAAGAAACAATAACCACAAGTGGATCTCCCATCATTGGGATCACCTCCTAAATTTGAATCAGTATAACCTTTTAAAGAAAAATCACAATTTGCATCATAAAAGAGACCAAGATTAAGAGTGCCTTTAACATATCTTAAAATTCTTTTTGCAACTTTAAAATGAGTTTGTTGTGGTTTAGACATAAATCTAGAAACCAAGCCAACACTACAAGAAATATCAGGTCTAGTAAGAGTTAGATAATTTAAACTTCCTACTAATTGCCTATATAAAGTAGGATCAACAAAAGGAGTTTCCATATCAACCATTAATTTAGTTCCTAATTCACAAGGAGTAGAAACACACTTTGCATCATTCATTTTAAATCTATCTAAGAGATCTTGAGCATATTTATGTTGAGAAATAAAAATACCTGTAGGTGTTTTCCAAATTTGCATACCCAAAAAATAATGTAATAGGCCTAAATCAGTCATTTGAAATTGTTGATTGAGTTGAGACTTAACATCACTAATCAAATTGTTAGAACTAGAAGTGATAATTAAATCATCAACATATAAAATAATAATCACAATAGCATCTTCACTATGCTTAATATATAAATTTGGATCAATTTTACTTCTAATGAAACCTTGAGATAAAAAGAAAGCATTGATCTTTGAATACCATTCTCTAGGAGATTGCTTTAAACCATATATTGATTTCTTCAATTTGCAAACAAGATTTTCATTACCTTCCTTAATGAAACCCAAAGGTTGAGACATATAAATTTCTTCATGTAAATCACCATTTAAAAATGCACTTTTAACATCCATTTGATGAATAGGCCAATGCATATGAGAAGCTAAAGCAAGAACTAATTTAATAGTGGGCATCTTAGCTACTGGAGCAAAAGTTTCATTATAATCTAAACCTTCAATTTGAGAGAAGCCCTAGCAACTAATCTAGCTTTAAACTTGCTAACTTCATTATTTGCATTAACCTTAGTTTTATACAACCATTTGCACGAAACAAGATTCTTACCTTGAGGTAATGGAACTCAATCCCATGTATTATTAGCAATTAAAGTATCATATTCTTCTTGCATAGCCTTTTGCCAATGAGGTTGATCTTTAGCTTGTTCATAAGTTTGAGGATCATTTGAATTCATAATGTTAGACATCAAAGCATGATTACAATAATTTGCCTTTCTTCTTTTAGGTGGATTTTTAGCTAAATAATCCTCACTTTCTTGCAACAAATTTTTAAACCATTTTGGCATTCTTTTAGATGTAGGAGTATCATCACTAGAAGAAGAATCATGAGTAGAGATTTCAACATTTTCATCATCACTATCACTATGAGTAAGAGATGCATTAGGAGGGTTAAGAGGAGTTTCAACTTGAGGATTATCCTCCACAACAATAACTTTATTTTGAGAAGAATCAATATTATGCACTTTAGAACAATCATGAACTCCATTTTCAGCAATGCATACATCTCTAGCAACTTTAACTTTGTTAGTAAGAGGATTATAAACTCTATAAGCTTTAGAATGTTCATCATAACCAACAAAAATATGATAAGAACATTTAGCATCTAATTTTTGCCTCTTTTGTTTAGGTTTGTGAACATAAGAAATTGAACCAAAAATCCTTAAATGCTTAAGATTGGGCTTCCTACTAGACCAAGCTTCTTCAGGAGTTATATCCTTTAAAGCTTTAGTAGGAGTCCTATTAATAATGTAAGTAGCACAAAACATAGCTTCTACCCAAAATTTATAAGACATATTTTTAGCATGTAACATACATCTAGCCATTTCAACAATAGTTCTATGCTTCCTTTCCACTACACCATTTTGTTGAGGTGTATAGGGAATATTTAGCTCATGCTTAATACCAAATGATTTCAAATAACTATTAAAAGCATTGTTCACATATTATTTACCATTATCAGTTCTAAGAATTTTAAGTTTAAAACCAAAATGCCTTTCAACAAATTTATGAAATTCAGAAAATATATCAAGAACTTGATCCTTACTATGACGAAAATAGATCCAAGTTCTTCTAGAAAAATCATCAACAAAAGTAAGTGCATACCTTGATCCTTGGATGGAGTTATTCTCCATGGGTCCCAAAAGGTAACTATGAACTAGGTGTAACTTATGAGTTGCCCTCCATGATTGACCATGTGGAAAGGGCTCCCTATGCATCTTACCACTCATGCATCCTGTGCATACAATTTTAGATAGAACAATACTAGGCAATCCATCTACCATATTAAGCTTTTGCATTAAAGCAATATTGTTAGCATTTATATGACCAAGTCTTTCATGCTAAACATTGAAATCAATGGTAGATATTAAAGAGCATCTAGATTGAGCAACTCATAAAATTTGAACAAATTATCATTGTCTAATTTAGCATTAGCAATGACCTTGTTTTGTTTTGGATCAATAACATAGCACATATCTTTGTAAAATTCTATTTTATAATCTTGACAAAGCTTAGCAACTGAAAGCAAGTTAGTCTTTAATTCAGGAACATATAAAACATCATGTAATTTACCATTAGGAACATTCACATCTCCAATTGCTTCTACTTTACAAGTATGATTATTAGCAAGTTGAAGAGGAACATTAGATATATCAGGTTGCATAGACTCAAAAACTTCTTTATGTGAAGTAACATGTTGAGATGCACCTGAATCAATAACCCATTCAAGAGGTTGAGAAACATTAGAACTACAAGTAAAAGCACGTCTAGATTGATTTGCATTATTTTGAAACTTATTATTATTAGGTTTATTTTGATGTTGATTATTTTGCTTCATAGGCTTTTTCTCATTTTGCTTTTTAAAACAAGTATTTTGCCAATGACCATCCTTATTACAATAAGTGCAATGTGGTTTCTTAGAAGAGTTAAACTTTCTAGGATCATTGCCATTATTATAATGAGGTTTGGAATTATAATGTTGTTGTTTAGAATGAGGTTTAAAATTTTGCTTATGATTAGACAAGAAAGCATGTTCATTAGACTTAAGAGTACCAAACTGAATTAACTTAGCCTCTTCTTGTCTTAATAAATCACGAAAAATATCATAAGTTAATTGAGTAGCTAAAGAAGGAATAGCTAATTGAGCATGAATATTAGTAATGAATTGTTGAAATTGTCTAGGAAGACACTTTTTAAGAATAAGATGAATTAATCTAAGATTATCTAATTTAACTCCTAAACCATCCAATTGACTATTTAAAGCATCAAATTTCAATAAAAATGCATCCATAGATTTAAAATTAGAATACCTCAAATCTTCAAGTTGATCTTGAATTTGAATTTTTCTTGATTCATTTGTACTATCATAAATTGTTTTGAGTTTGTCCCATGATTCATAGGTAGTTGTGCATGTCCCAATGTGAAAATAAAGTTCGGGTGACATGGAGATACCTATGAGACCAAGGGCTTCTTCATTTTGGAGATTCCATTTTTCAATTTCATCTTTCAATGCAGATGAACCTGGTTTAGATTTAGGATTTGTAGCTACATCTAAAAGATGTTTGAACCAAAAAATAAAGCATATATGAGTTTTCCAAGAATGATAGTTAAAAGAATTCAACTTAATTTCAGGAATTAAAGTGGACATTGTAAATAAATTTAAGTGCACAAAAAACAATATTAAAATAACACTAATAATTTACAACTTGAGAAAGAAAATAAAACTAATTAAGCTTAAAGGAAAAAAAAAATTGTCCTCTTGGAGTAAATGTAAGGTTTTCAAAAAATAAACCCCTTTAACTTGAATTAAAAAAAATAAAATAAAAAACTCCTTTAATAATTAAATGCATTAATTTACAAAATCTAAAATTAATTAATTATAGCAGCATAAAACAAAACTATATAATTAGCTGACAGAATTAATTGCCAGGAAATAAGATAAAATATAAGCTTAAAATTCTTACTGTGATTATGAAATTAAATTTGAAAGAAGAATTTAGTAAAAGTTTAATAAAGTTAAAAAAAACTTTAAAAGAGTTTTACATAAAAGTTTGAATGAAAGGTAAGACTTCTTACTTTTTTAAAAAGCACGATAAAGAATTTTAAATAAAGGTTTAAATAAAGTGAAATTTAAATAGGGTAAAATATCAATATAAAATCTTTCATAAGAGAACTTTAAAGAAAGCACTTTAAAAAGTACATGCATAGGCAAAAGGAAAAGTGTGGTAGAAGTTTAGGAGCTTGGGGTTATTTTAAAAGAATGAAATGCAGATTTACAACTAAATTAAAACTTGAAGATTTATCAGACGAGCATAAGGTTTAAAAGGAAAGGAATGCAGATGGGAAAGGTGACACAGATGGGAAGGACGGTAGAGAAGGGCTGTGAGACAAAGGTAACCAAGATACGTAGGGGTTGCAGGTGTGGCACGATGGCTGCAGAAGTCTATAGAGAATGAAAGAAGGGCAATGACCTAAGCAAAGTGTCGAAGCCCTTAAAAAACTTTGAATTGTATTTTGGAGGAAAAGCCCTCTCAAAAAAATGTTAGGGTTTGAGATTTTTATGTATTTGATATAAATATGAAAAAAATTGAATTAAAATGAGGGTTTTGAAACCCTTTAAAAAGTAGAGTTTATTTAAAAAAGATAGATTTAACAGTTATTTGTTTATTTTGATAGTGTTTTTTTATTTAGCTGAAAAGATCTCTAGATTAGGGTTAAAGCAAAAATTGAAATATAACCCTTTATTTGAGGGTTTCTAAAAATTGCATAAATTTAAACATGCATGCAAAATATATTGTACAGATTACATAAGAAACCCTGCACAATGGTTAGAAAACTTTGAATTGAAATTTAGAAAATAAGATAAACCCTTACTGGGTTTTCTAAAAAAATAAATTTTAAATAGATTTAAGAACAAATTAATTAAAATCTAAACAATGGGAAACTAAGATTCCTACACAAAAAAAAGGTTAGAAGACAAAAAAAAAAACAACCAAGATTAGGCACTAGCTCTTCTTCTCTTTGAGAGTGTCTCCAATGGTGTGCTAAAAAAACTTAGTAAACCTTCAACAAAGTAGCTCACAAAAAATTAGTAATACCAAGCTCTGATCATGAGAGAAGAGGAATAGAAAAAGAATGGGAAAGAACTAATAAAATGGAGCAAGTTTTAAAGAAGATGTGGAAGAAATGGATTAAGGTAATAAAGGTAGAAGCACCACGTTAGAAGCAAAGAGGACATAAAAGATCGATAAAGAGGGAAAGAACAAAGAAAAACACAATGGATGGAGCCAAGATTCCACAAGAATGAAATACATATAGAGAGAGTTCAATATGAAGCTTGCTTGCATGAGTCTTAAGAAGAATGGGGAGGAGAATAGAAAGTAGAGGTGAGGAAAGAAAGGAGTTAGAATGCCAACTCCCAGCTCGATAATTCCACCATTCATCTATGTGTGTGCAAAGTGTCACCTCTTAAGGAGGTGGTTACAAATATTCCTTAATAAAGGAATTAAAAATAAGCCATCCTCACACATGTGTGAGATGACAAGAAAAGACAAAAGACTTGTAAGGATTCCTTTGGAATATTCCTACAAGTTAATAAATAATTACAATTAAAGAATAACTTTTACCAAGTAAAAATTAATCTTCTAACAAAACATTGTAAAAATTTAATGCTATCTATAATTTCCATTAAAATAAATGATACTAATGCTAATGAGTTGGATATAATAGAAAATAACTACACAAAAACAAAAAAGTAAATGAAAGCAACAGTAATTGAAGAATCTGGAAACAAAATGCTAAAGACACAGATGCAAAATGTGTACTAGGACTAAGTCGCCCAAGGTGGTGAAATAGTCCAAGTAGGGTTATTTTAAAAAAAATTCTTAATATTTTGATGGATATTGATGTGTTCTATACTATACCATGCAAATATATAGTTCAAATAAAAAATTTCACTAGTGTACAAGCAAATGAAATGCAATAATGCAAGCTTAAATGAACCCTTCACTAATGCAATGTTAACACCCTAGGATGCAAAATAAACAATGTGACACCTGAAGCAATGTTGATGCAAGTTAAACCTTGGATGTAAATGCACTTAAGATCAGAAAGAAAATGTTCAAATGTCAGGTACCCAAAATGTGGACATCAATTTTGGGTGTCCAAGATGCTCTAGCTCTTCTAGGTTTTTTCACCTAAAATTAGAGAAATGGAGTTCCCCAAAATGCTAATGTCTACACTCAAGATTAATTTAAAATGGATTTAATGTGCCTAAATATGATATCTAATGCAACTAACTGAAAAATAAAGATGATTATTAATGCTAAACCTAAGAAATGCAAAGTGATGGAAAACACACTATGATATGTAGAATATTGATGAAATGGATGTAATAAAGAACAAAAGAAAAATGCTAAATATAAACTATGCACCTAGAAACTAATGAAGAGAAGAATGGAGATTCCAAAGACCCCTCAAATTCTAGAAAACTTTATTTTTGAGCCAACTAGGATACTTACGCTAGGTTGGGCGACTTAGTCCCAGATCAAGGAAGCTACCCAGAAAGTTGTTTCTGCCAAATGGGTATCTAAAACTATAAAAACTCCTAAAAAACTAGTGTAGTGGGACTAAGTCACAACTATTGGTGACTTAGTCCACTTTGAATTTTCTACAAATCCAAAAGTGGAAATGAAAGCCCACAATCTGCACTCTATTTTTTAACAGAAACCCAGATTTAAAACTGCAAAATTACATACAAAATAGAGTATAAATTGATTTCTAATGGGGGGATTGCCTTGGTAAAACCCCTAGTTTGTATTTAAACCTTGGAAGAGATAAAATATGCATAAAACCCTTGCCCTAAGTGTGTCTAAGACTAGGAAGTTTGAAAATAAGATGCAACCCTATTCTAATGTGTAAGAATAAGATACATAAATGGATTTATAACAATGCAAGAATCATTCTAAGAGACACTAAATCACACTATAAATGTATCTATATGACATGTAAACCTTCCCTATGCTGAAGAGAGAGAGAAAATGGAAGATGGAATCACTTTTGAAAACAAGTCTTTAGGCTTGATTTGATGGCTAGTTGCACCTCCTCAACCTATATTTATCCATGATTCACCATAGGCATCCACGATCAACCCTTTGCAATGTAAGATATTGGACAAAAAGTGAGCTTGAAGACCTAAAAAAACCCTAGCTTGCTACCTGAAAGCTTCAACTTTGTTGTAGAAAGACTAAAGAATCTTCCTATGAAAGATATTTGGCTTTTCATTTTTTATTTTTCTTTGTAAAAATGACTTAATGTTGTTAAAAATGACCTAAAAACATGTATTTATAGGCATTAACACTCAATTATTCATTATTTTAACTTTACAAGCTGACATCCCTTGAGAATTTGAATTAAGTCAGTTATTTTCTTGCTCAAAAGTGGAAAATACCTTAAAAGGGACTATGTCATCACCCTGGGTGACTTAGTCCCACCAGGGATTTTTGAGGTGGGTTTCAAAAAAGTTGAGTTGTTTGATTTTTTTTTTTGGGATTTGTATGATTTGTGAGTGAAATAGGCCTTGAACTCCAAAATCATGAGCATTAGGGGCCTATAAAT
>VDFB02030839.1:0-186070 GCA_007258455.2 Sequoia sempervirens
AAAGAAATGTGGTCTCATGGTGATGGAATGCCATGACGAATGCCATGACAAGAAAATTGCTATGGATTTTCATGGCATTCCACCACCATTGAGACCACATTTCTTTGAGGCTTTTATTCTAATAGTTCACTACCTTGTCTATGCTATTGCTTATTAAATTATGCTTTGATAGATTTTTTCCAAGCATCAATAGCTTATTTTGAAGCACCTATTTTAGGCTTTTAGCCATAGCAACAAGGAGGTGAATTGTTTGATAAAATTCTTTGGTAAACATGTATGAAAAATGTGGTAGCATAGACAAGGCAGAGAACTGTTTGAAAAAATGCCTCAAAGAAATGTGGTCTCATGGTGATGGAATGCCATGAAAATCCATAGCTTGTTTGAAAGAACCTGTTTTAGGATTTTAGCCATAGCAGCAAGGCAATGAACTATTTGATAAAATGCTTTGATAGACATGTATGAAAAATGTGTTAGCATAGACAAGGTAGTGAACTCTTTGAAAAAATGCCTCAAAGAGCATCTAGTTATTAGTTATGCAATGTGAAGCAATGCTTTGAGTTTGAAATATGTGCAATGCAATGTAATCAACGATATGAATATAAACTACAAAAATCTATTTTTTACAATTTATTAGTTAAACTCTTTATTTTATTTTCTCTCTATATCTCTATGCTATGGAAATCCCTTTAAAGGTTTTTATATCTCAAAAATTGTTCTAGTTTTTTTTACCTTTTTTTTGTAAATCTGATTTTTTTCTGATTTTTTCTAGACTTTTTCCTAATTTTTTCAAAAAATATTATACTTTTGGTTTGTCAATTTTTTCCCCAAAATATTTTTGCTTCTACGGTATAAACACATATCTTTTTGTAATATCAAGGATACTTTTTGAAACTTCCATGCATTGCTAATCTAAAAGAAAAAGTCTTTTTCCTAATCTGTATGCAGCCATGCTTTTGACATTGTCAAAAAGAGAAAATATGGACACCATCAATAAAAAAGATTCATATTAACCAAATAGCCATGTACACATACATCAATATATGTCCATATAAGTATAAAATACAGTTACAAAATAGCCATATAGGCATACAATGTCAAATATATCCAATACAAGATATGTACAAAATTGCCATGTCTAGGCATACAAGAAAGGGCTTTAGAATCAAAATTCATTTCTCTCCATGCTCTGGAAATAAAATTTTTCCCTTTGTTTGGAGATCTGATGGTGATAAGTCTGTTTGTCATTTATGTTGTGCTTGAGGAGTGCTCTTGTTGCTCCTCCTATAGTTTAGCTCCTGGTGAAGTCTTAACTGTTACAATAAGTAAAGACAATAATATATAGAAATTACATTATAAGAAATGATATTTTTAACAAAATAATCACTTACTACCATCTCATGATCACTATCCATGATGGAAATATTTGCATGCTAATGCTTAGGCATGCTCAAGCCCTATATAAACCATCCAAATAGGAATTAAACTACTTATAAATAATGGTTTGATTTTTCACTAGAATTAACATCTATAACAACAAATGTAAATTGAAATTTAGTAATTTTCCTCATACCTCCTCTATCAGAGCCATGGAGGATTGTATAGTGGATGAAACACTGTTATCCATTGCCCTTGTAACATTTTGAGGTGTTCCCACAACCAACATTTGAAAATAAAACAACAAATTATTCAATCACAAAAAAGTTACTATAGCGAGATCCATGTCATGACTTATAATGTATGAGATCTAATGAACAAAATTTTGAGTACAAGTATTAAGCTATATATTTTTGGTAGGCCTTGGCACTTCAATAGGAAGACCAAGAATGATGGGGAGAAGAACACATACTCCACTTTGAAGGATGGGAAGAATTACAACCTTTCACCTCTCCTAGAAGAAGACAAGGCAAAGCATGAAGGGCCTAGTGTTTTGATGGTGGGTGAGAAGGAGTTCATGAAGACCTTGAACGAGGGAGGAGGAAGAGGATTCTTCCTGATTATGATGCCAAAAAGTTAAGTAGATCTTCCCACAAATAAGAAGGAAGATGCGCCAAAAGAAGTCCAAGAGTTGTTGGAAAGGTACAAGGACATAACGGTGAATGAATTACCTAGTTCCCTACCTCCCATTAGGGATATAAGCCACCATATTGATTTGATTCTAGGGGTTGCATTGCCTAATAAGGTTGCATACAAGATGACACCTGCTCAAAATGAGGAGATTGCAAACAAGTGCAAGAGTTGACGGATAAAGGGCTAGTGAGGAAGAGTTTGAGCCCATGTGTTGTTCCTACTATCCTAGCACAAAGGAAGGATAGGAATTGGATGGGTATGTGCAGGATCATCATGCAAAAAATAGGCCCTTAAGTGGCAAAAAATTCAGAAAAATCAGTGTTAGGAAACTTGACATAAATATTTGAATAAGTTATCTATATTATTTCAAAAATATGTAAGAATAGAATTTGTAGAAAATTGAATGTAGTTTCTAAAATACTAGGTTTATTTAAAAATAAATAAAATCTATTTGGTGAAAATTTGAAATTTCAATGCAAGAGTACTTAAATTTCGGAAAAATAAGAAGTAGGTGTCTCATCAACCATCCTAACCACAATAAAATGATAATATTTTGTTGTAAGATTTTATATATAAGTAGAGTGACCATTTCAGATGTGATGCATATTTTTGTAATTTTTTCCAAGTAAATAATTAATTATGAATTTTTATTACAACTTTTAGAAAATATAAAAACTCGCTGCCTAAGCACCTTAACTTAGTCAAAACTTCATGAAATTTATTTTTATTTTTTTAATCCTATAGTATGTGAAGCATAGAATGTGACGCATGTTTTGGATTCAAAAATATGATACCATTGAAAGTTATAGATGTTTTCAATCACCTATCGGAGGACTTTAGTCATAATTCTAATAGAAAATGAATAATAATTATTTATTAAATTCAAATTAAATCATAATTTATATTTTTGGAAAGCTAAGAATCTCCTCTAAAAACCCTTTTCGTTTCATTAATTTTGGGTGAAAAAAAAGTTGTTAGCCACATACCCTACAAATATTGCCACTTTTTGGCGCACCATGATCCTGCACATACCCGAATGCTTTACACTAATTCAAGATCCATTAATAGGATCGTACAATCATATATAGGTTCCTAATGCGAATAATGGAGGACCTCATGGATTGTCTATCAAGAGCATCTTACTTTTCCAAGATTGATGTAAAGAGCGGGTACCATCAGATAAGGATTAGAGAGGGGGATGAATGGAAGACAAATTTTAAGAATAATGAAGGTCTCTATGATTGGTTGGTGATGCCCTTTAGGTTAACAAATTCCCCTAGTACATTTATGCACCTTATGAATCAAGTACTGAGACCTTTCATTGGAAAATTTTTTGTAGTTTATTTAGATGGAATCCTTGTGTTTAGCAGGTCTAAAGAAGAACATTTGAAGCACCTTGACATGGTACTAAGGAGGTTACAAGAGGAGAAGTTGTTGATCAACATGGAAAAGTGTGAATTCATGAATGAAGAACTCTTCTACCTTGGTTTTGTCATCTCCAAGGGAATTTTGAAGATGGACCATTCAAAGGTGCATGCTATTCTTACTCAAGGCCAACACCAAAATCCATGGGAGATGTGAGAAGCTTCCATGGACTTACAAGCTTTTATAGAAATTTCATCAAGAACTTTAGCCAAATTTGTGCACCAATCTTGGACACCATCAAAGGAGGTAACAAAGGTAAGTTTTCTTGGACCAATGAGGCTAATAAAGGGTTTGAATATCTGAAAATGAGAGTAGCACAACAGCCTATAATTGTGCTCCCTAATTTTGATAAATTTTTTACCATTGAGTGTTATGCTAGCAATCAAGCAATAGGGGCTATTTTGAGCCAAGAAGGCAGACTGGTTGCATTTTATAGTGATAGGCTGAATGAAGCAAAGAGGAAGTATTTTTCCTATGATTTGGAATTGTATGCTATGGTCCAAGCCCTCAAAAATTGGAGGCACTACTTGTTACCTAAATAATTTTTTGTTTGTACTAATAATCATGCCTTGATTTCTTTGAATGCACAGGACAAACTCGGTCATAGGAACATGAAGTGGGTAGAGTCTTTGCAAGCCTATACTTTCACAATAAAGCATAAGAAGGTCCAAGCAAATAGGGTGGGAGATTCTCTCAATAGAAGGTCACTTGTAGTGCAAGAGATCCAACTCCAAAGCATGGGGGTTGAAGCATTGAAGGATATGTATCATGAAGATTCATATTTCAAGGAGGTATACAATGTTTGTGAGCAGCATTTGAATTCTTTTCATGGTGAATTCTCTAACTTTTTATTGTAGAATGGTTTTCTCTTCAAAGGAATCCAATTGTGTGTGCGTAAATGCTCAATGAGGGAGAATATCATAAAGGAGAAACACAGTGGGAGTCTTGGAGGTCACTTTGGCCTTGACAAGACCTTAGAACAAGTTAGTAGATTTTACTATTGGCCAAAGTTATAGGTGGATGTGAGAAGGTATGTGGAAGGCTGCATAATATGTCAAAGGAGAAAGGGAACTTCATCAAATGTAGGACTCTATCAACCACTGCCCATTCCCAATAGGCCTTCGGAGTGTGTAAGTATCAGCTTTGTCTTGGGGTTGCCTAGAACCCAAAAAGGTTTTGATAGTATCTTTGTGGTATTTGATAGATTTAGTAAGATGGCACATTTTATTTCTTAAAAATGCACCAATGATGCATCTCATATAGTAGGTCTCTTCTTTAAGGAGGTTGTTAGGATACATGGACTGCCTTTAAGCATTGTTTCTGAAAGGGATTCTAAATTCATTGGTCACTTTTGGATGACCTTGTGGAAGAAACTCAAGGAAAAAATTTGTCCTTTAGTTCAACATACCATCCACAAATGGATTGAAAAACTCAAGTGGTGAATAGATCATTGGGAAACCTCTTAAGATGCCTTACCAACGAGCATGGACAAGCTTGGGATTTGATTTTACCTCAAGCTGAATTTGCATATAATGACTCCATGAATAGGAGCATTGGTAGAAGCCCTTTTGAGGTAGTCTATGGCATGCACCCTAGAGGTGCCTATGAACTAAGAGATCTACAAGGAGTTGCTAGGAGAAGTGCTCAAGGTGAGGACTTTGTTGTTACAATCAGGGATATTCATCAACAAGTGAAGGAAACCCTTCAAAAGAATGTTGAGAAGTATAAGGAAAAGGCAGATTTAAAGAAGAGGAATGCCAATTCAAGGTTGGAGACTTAGTGATGGCACACTTGAAGAAGGAGAGATTTCCAAAAGGAAAGTAAACCAAACTCATGATGAAGAAGATAGGACCTGGCAAGGTGGTCTACAAGTTTGGCCAAAATGCTTATGAAATAGAGCTACCTCCTAGGGTGGCAATCTCTCCTATCTTCAACATTTTTGACTTGTATCCTTTCAAAGCTTTTGTGATATGATTGATTGCTTGGTTACTATCAAACTAATGATATGATTGATGTTACTAATTTTTTTTAAGGTGTATAAGACAGGTTTGGTGACTTTGATGGTTGGATGGGTGACTATTATGAAGCCCTTTGAGAAAATTGGTGATTAACCACAAGATGATAATCAATATTTTGTCGTAACAGGAGTTTGTAACCTATAAATAGATTGTTGTAGTCAAAAAATGGTGAGTACAGTGCTTGATAATGGACTAATAATAGTGAGGTATGGTTTAATTGATTTGTTGCCTTGGTGAAGAAATGAAAGGATGAATTGTTCAAGTGTTAATAATTAGGTTTAATATGTTGTTTTTATGGTGGTTGAGAATGATGTGAATCTAATTGATTAAGTCAAATTTTTCTTTAATATGGTTTTTTCTTTGAATGAATCAATTGGAATACTGATTAGTGGAATGATGAATGATGGCCTATGGAATGGCTAAGAGAATTTGAGTGGATTTTGGTTGAATGAAAAGTAGATTTATGATGAAATTATATTTGATCTTCTCCTGATTCTATTTGGGATTGAAATCCCTTGAAGAAATGATGTTGATGGTGTTTGTTGGATGCTCTACATCAGATGTACCCTAATGATTGAGTGTTTTGATATGATGCTCTACATCACTAACTGCCTTGTCTATGTTATTGCTTACTATTATGGTTTCATAGATTTTTTCCAAGCATCCATAGTTTTTCGTGGTGGTGCACCTTTGCAAGCACATGCCTCCATGTGAAGTAATTGCATCGTGTTGCTTATGTTGACTTTCTAAACAACTATATTGTACAATTGAATTTTTTTCATTTATCAACATCTAGTTATTAGTTATGGAATTTGAAGTACTAATGCTTTGATTTTGAATGATGTGTAATGCAACGTAACCAACAATATGAATATAAACTACACAAATATATTAAGTAGAATTCATTAGTTAAGTTCTCTTTATTCTATTACCTCTTTGTATGTTTGAGTGAATCCACTGGCACTAGGAGGTGTTTGCTTGAAACCACCAATATTAGCCTATTCAACATCCAAAATCACATGTATTAAAATACCATTTGTAAAACAATTCTATTAACATGTAATAAATTTATAATTGTTTACTAGTTACATACCCCACTGATAGGTGTATGCAGAAATAAGTAGGTGGAAGACTAGTGTATCCAATCTCAACACTGTGACCCTACAATTTTATTAAAATAATAAAACTAAACTAGTTAATCATGCATTTCAGAATCAAAATTTAATAAATTAAATTCAATGGACATGTTGACTTTTACCTGACTATCAATGTCATATACATGATGCAAAATGCTAGTCATCCTCTCCATCCCTGTAGCAGCATTCAGATCCTATGTAGCAACATACGAATCCTGTGTAGTAGCATACATATCTTGTGTAGCAGCCTCCTATGTGCCAGTGGGGTCATATGAACAAGTCACCCCGCAATATTGACACACATGGGTTCGAAGGCCACCACTCAAAGACTCCAATGGATGGTGTTGTACAATAAGGCTACTATGATGGATGACACTCTAGGTCAAAGTGTTGATCACCTGCAATGTATCTACATCAGCACTCTCCTTTGCAACAATAGGCATAACAATGTGCTCACGAGGCATCCTAGTGAGAGGTCATCTCCCTTTCCACGTAGGATTTGGCTATGCACCAGGCCTATCTTGAGCCGACCCCCCACCTCTCCCCTGGAACTTGCTCATATCAAAATAATTTGGGATTTGGTTCAATACGAACTCACTATATAGTTTCCTAAGAAAATATTGGGGGACTTCACAATTATTGCATAGTGGGTAATCAAAGACCAAATACCATCTATCATAAAAATGGTTCCTAATCTCTTGGTGGTGGCACAAATGAATAGGAAACCTCTTTGCATTGAGGGTAAGATTTTGATTTGTTTTAGGGTCAGTGAATAGAGAGCACAAATCACCTTTAGTAATTTTTAAATCTTTTACTTGTTTATATGATAATTTGTCTACATAATATGCCCTGGTTGCCTGCCTACTATCTTGCCATTCAAATATTTGTTGGGTACTTGCATCTACATTTTTTAACATCTCTTTCAATGAATTTGCTAGTGTCATTCTTTCTATGGTTGAAGCATTTGGATCACTCAACCTACTGATAAGATCCTCAAATTGTTTTCTATTGTTGTCAATTTCACTCCTCATATTTTCTTGAGTGCCAATAGGGTATTGAGTGATTGGTGGGGGAGGTTGATTTTGTTGAGGATTTTTTTGTTGAGGATTTTCCTCCTCTTCTTGTTGTGGATTTGTAGGATTTCCTACAAATTTTTTTTTAAAAAATCAAATCTAACCTAAAACAAACAAAATCAATTTCAAACTAAGAAATTCAAAACAAATAGTAGATAATACTTACCTCCCGCACCTCTTTATCATCGTGGTGCCATATTTGCAAAGAAAATCCAATAGTTGTTGATAAAATTTGTAGAAATCGTTCCTCCTAAAATGCGAGCACGAAAGTGAGGGCTTTTGGCTGCGGGCAAAGAGAAACAATAAATATAAAATGATAGTTTTAACCTTTTTTTTTTGCTTTTAAAACAACATAACACGAGCGTGTTATAATGCGCTCGTGTTATCTCTTTCCAAAAACTTTTTTGGCCACAAAATTGCAACCATCTTGGTGCACTTACCCAAAACATAAAAATAATTTGAGAACATTGAAGTGATGCAAATAAAATACCAAAGACACAAAACACAAATATTGAAACAAAAACAATTGGCTTAAGGAATTGGAGTGAAGGATCATATAAACATTGCAGCTTGCATGACCAAGATGACTTGAGGACATTTAAAAGTATTTATAGTCATTCAAGTGCAATGACATGGTTAGAAACCTTCAAAACAAATGTGTGTTAAGACATAATTTAATGAATAATCTATCATATATAGCTATTATTCCTTAGCACCATATAGATTGAGTTTTAATGTATACATGTGTTAGTCTCTAGAAAACCTGACATTGCATTGGCTTTAAGTATAATTTCAGTTCTAATTTTCAAATAATTCTAGAGAGAATTGTGCATTTATTAAAATATTTAAAATATATTTTTTAAGGAACTATTGATCATTAGATTAAATTCAATGGGAGTTTAGAAAAATATTAAGCTAATTAGATGTTGCAATGTAGATTGGATAGGGGATATTGATCACCAAATATCAACATTAGAATGCTACTTCATTGTACATGAAGGTGTAGTTTCATGAATAATTAAGAAAAAATAATGGTTTCTTTCAAAGTGCAATGTTAGAATATATAGGAATTTGCAAAGCCATAAAATAATTAATGTGGCTGAAAAAATTATGAAAATCAAAGTGGCATAGTGAGGGACACAAAATTTAATGTTTCATTGGAGAACTAAGCACGTATTGAAGTACACTATCATTTTCTTCATGAACAAAGTAAAGAGAAAATTGTGTAGATGCAATACTCAACAATGATAATGTGATGACAAAAACATTAAACAAAGGTATTGGAAAAAGATAAGTGTAAGGTTTGTAGGGAAGGATTTAATGTACAATATTTTAGTTTAAGAGTACATTTTAACTTGGGGTATTGTAAGTTGAAAAATGGTCATACATTAAACTTTTCTAATTTTAATAATAAATCCAATGCAAAATGTATGCACATACAAATTTATGTTTAGGTGTACTAACCAAATTATTGGGTGGAGTAATGCACAAATTATAGATTCCATCCCATCAAATGAATACTCATGTTTTTTCAAAGTAAAATTCCTAAACACACACTTGAGAGTGAGAGAGAGAAGAAACAAGCATGTACCTTGTTTCTTTCTATGATAATTTTCCAAGTTTTGTTCATGCCTCTTATGTTCTTCTTTTGACAATTTTCGTTGACACATTTTTTCTTTTTCTTTGTTGTCCCATTTTATTCTTCAACTTAAAGATGACTCAAAACAAGTCCTCTACCAACTTAGTTAAATTATCCTCCAAATTTTTCCTTGATTGATAAAAATGAAAAGTTGTCGAGCTCCAATATTTTCCTCCTTGATAAATGTGTAAAAACTTCTCCAAAATCTGTGCTCCAAGTGATATAAATGACAATTAATCTTGCAATTTGATATCCAGGATAATGAAAAATAAGCTTCTATTTATATGCATATCTAGGATGGGAAAAAAATTATTCTAGTGTACATGGAATAACTAGATCCTAGTTTAAATGAATCAAGTAGTAAACAAACAAATTGTTTCATTGTGGAGTTTGTTGTTATTTAATTCATAGGTATGCACAACATAACTAATAATTTTAGAATTTTGTTAAAGTGTCAAAAATATATATTAGAGGTATAATTTGAATTGAATTTTCTTAATTATATTTGAATTTAATTTCAAGTTACTTATCAAAAATGTATAATAGAGGTATAATTTGAATTAAATTTTCTTCATTATATTTGAATTGAATTTCAAGTTACTTGTCAAAAATGTATAATAGAGGTTTAATTTGAATTGAATTTTATTAATTATATTTGAATTGAATTTCAAGTTACTTGTCAAAAAGATTATATCTTGTTCTCAACTCAATGGTTCATGTTGCTTAAGTCATTTTTAAAAATATATTTATTGTGATCAACATGAATGAACTTAATTATAAAGTGGCATTGATTTCCCTAAAATTCTACTAGAGATCAAATGTATATTGAATATAAGGAAATATAAGTTGTAAGAGATCATAAAATAAGAAAACATGTATGTATATTGAATATTTAAAGCAAATGCATATATATATTATGTGTAAACATGTTTAAACCATAAGCAAACACATGTACATACATGTAAAGGGATTCAATGCATATAAACATAACACATATTATAAGAAAAGAGACAAATGTATGTATATATCATATAAGAAAATATATGTACATATCATATAAGCAAAATGTAAATTAAAGATCATCAAATGTCAAATACTAAAGATCAACAAATAAGCAAATGTATGTATATCATATAAGCAAATGTAAGTTACAGATCATCAAATCTCAAATACTAAAGATCATCATGTATAAGCAAATGCATGTGGTAAAGATCAAAAATCTAGTGTGCATGGCCTAATATGAATGTCTACTCCTAGTTGAATGGCCATCTGAATGAGAACGGTCCTGCTCTAATGGATGTGTTGAGCCCTGCAAATAAAATTGTGTACAAGATGTGTTAAATACATATAATTTATATTAAATAAATTTTATGAAAGTTATTTTTAAATAAACTTGTATTTTTAA
Source organism: Sequoia sempervirens (assembly GCA_007258455.2). Taxonomy (NCBI): domain Eukaryota; kingdom Viridiplantae; phylum Streptophyta; class Pinopsida; order Cupressales; family Cupressaceae; genus Sequoia; species Sequoia sempervirens. Next base: position 10,764 of record VDFB02030839.1, read on the forward strand.
ATATCAATCTAGATCTATGCATACATAAATATTGCATGTACATATACATGTGTGATTATATAAAAATGAAAAACTCACATGTCCATTGGCAGCAGATTCATCCACAGAGTCACATAGATCATGCACACAATCTGGACCAAGGCTAGGAGTGATATGAGGTATGTCCACCTATAACAATATATATACATATATAAATCAACTTACATGAATATCTAGTTAAAATAATAATAATAATAATGAAAAAAGAATTGAAACATGTACATGCACACATACATGAATATCATTTGATATTGGATGACCTAAGTCCTCTGAAATAGTCGCGTCCACCATATCCACCAAACGGTCAAGTGACAAATCAACATCTGCATCCATCTGATCTATCTCATGTAGTGCCAAAAATGATGAATGTAGAGGACTATGAAGGTGAGATGGCATTGGCAATGATGAACCAGAACTAATCAACATATCAATAAAACCCATAGGGTATGTACAGGATCATCATGGAAAAAATAGGCTCTTAAGTGGCAAAAAATTTAGAAAAATTAGTGTTAGACAACTTGACGTAAAAATTTGAATAAGTTATCTATATTATTTCAAAAATATGTAAGAATAGAATTTGTAGAAAATTGAATCTAGTTTCTAAACTACTAGGTTTATTTAAAAATAAATAAAATCTGTTTGGTGAAAATTTGAAATTTCAATGCAATAGTACTTAAATTTTAGGGAAAAAATACGAAGTAGGTGTCTGTCTAACCACCCTAACCATAATAAAATGATATTATTTTTTTATAATATTTTATATATAAGTAGATGACTCATGTTTGGATGTGATGCATATTTTTTTGTAATTTTTTCTAAGTAAATAATTAATTATGAATTTTTTATTACAACTTTTAAAAATATAAAAACTCATATGTCTGACCACCTTAACTTGGTCAAAACTTCATGAAATTTAATTTTTCTTTGTTTAATCCTATATTATGTGAAGCATAGAATGTGATGCATGTTTAGGATTCCAAAAATGTGATATTGTTTGAAAGTTATAGATGTTTTTCAATCGTCATATTGATTAGGACTTTAGTCATAATTCTAATAGAAAATAAATAATAATTATTTATTAAATTCAAATTAAAGCATAATTTATATTGGTGGAAAGCTGAGAATCTCCTCTAAAAACCCTTTTCATTTTATCAATTTTGGGTAAAAAAAATCGTCAGCCACATTCCCTACAAATACTCTTAATATTGCCACTTTTTGGCCCATCATGATCTTGCACATACCGCCATAGTCTGTGTAGCTATCGAATGAACTGTAGGTGGATCCTGATGTGCACTAGTGCTCGGCTGAGAGTGATGGGATCCTAGAACTAAATGACCTCTGCATCTCAAATGATCTCTAACATGCACTATACCAATCCCATTATCTAATGCAATGTTGGCATATGCCTCCAATAGGTCCTCAGTCAAACAATGCAGAGTCATGCATGATATATCTCCTGTAAGTGCATCAAGTTGTGTAGGAGTAGGGATGCTAGCCATTGTAGAAGGATCCATAGTGGTCCACTGTGCTGAAAATGGAATGGATCAGGAATGTCTATACATCAAACACTGACCTACACGATCATCAGATATTCTAGTAGTGGCAGTCACAATGTCACCTATAGTGTAAATTGCTTCCTTTTGGAAAGCAACGACAACCTCATCTGCTATGGGGGATAGAACTAGGGTGAGAGTAGGAGACCTCTCACCAACCAATACCCTAAACACTCAAGGTGGTATATCTGCTCGATGATAAGTGGGCCTATTAGCAATCCTACCATGCCCCTGACCAACATATGGTGGAATGTCCAGGTAGTTAACTTTGAGGCCCAAATGGACCTTAGCATACAACTATTGAACAAAATACAATGGAATTTGGTCATTGTTTGGGTATAGACCATGTGTTACAAGAAACTTTGGGTAGATCAATGAGGCCATAGCGTGATCAACACATCTAGTGACCTAGTATCCTCTAACCTTACACACATTTTGATAAAATGGAAAACAAGTGGCTTTTATCATTTCTTTGGTGACACTATCTTGTATTTGTTTAAGGGGAACGTCACCATGTACTTCTTCCCACATTCAAGAAAGAATAGTATTCACTCTATCTGAGGAATATGCACTAGTCATCTCAAGTTCATCTTTTAGTTTTTCTAGACTATGCAATATTAACATGCATGGTTCACTATATATCCCTGGGTTTGTACCCTGTGCTAATGAATCTCTCAATTTTTTAATCTCATTACTAGTATTTGCAAACAAATAATCTGGCACAGGTGGAACATGATCTGCATTTTCCATGTTATATATATATATATATATATATATATATATATATATATATATATATATATATATATATATATATATATATATATATATATATATATATACCAACACCTAAAAGAGCAATGAGACTTTGGTAAATAATATATCTAGATAAAGAGAATACAAATCTAAAATAGTTTTAATAATTCATCTAATCATCAATAATATTTTCATACCATTAACAATTTAAAAAGAATTGGAAGACAACTATAATCTATAACATAACATCCTTAAATGGTTCAAATTTTAAATGAAATGATGAAAGAAAGAATAAGAATACAAAGATTAGTATAAAATTATTTGAAAATAATTGGGGATAAAAATATTTAATATAATAGTTATTAACATAAATGAACTTCAAAATAGGATTATGTAAGTGAAAAAAAAATTCTATTTCCTTCATTGAACCTAAATTTATCTAGTTAAGATATGTCTAAAATTAAGAATTCACACTAGAATATCAATATTCCATAATAATCTCATAAAGAGGATGAATTTAATGGAAGATAATGTAAAATCCTCCATATGAGGATGAATTTTATCATTACAATATGAGTGAATCTTCTCAATTATATAGCCAAGAACATCAAAAAATTATAGATTGGAAAAGCAAAATAATCATACATTTATCATATTTTTATATGTATAAAGTTTAGATACCATCAAACTATTTAAACTTATAGATTGAATAAATTTATAAATTGAATCATTAAAACTAATTTATTAAGAATAAAATCTAATAAAGTTTGACTTCATATAATTTCATACTTGTTATAAATATCTCACTAATCCAACCATACATTTTATAAAATATATAATTATTATGCCAATAATTTTCCACTATATCTTGATGTGGATCTCCTTCAACTAGATCAATTAAAAATTATTTGTAATGTTGGAGGAAAATGGATTTAATATCATTAGAGTTGTCATGGAACTACCTCTCTTGATCAAGGATAGATATTATCCACTCTCAAGAATGTAAATATGTTTGAGATAACTAAAAAATAATTTGTATCCCTTATATCGTTTCATCCAATGTAGCCTATCTCTTAATCGAGATCCTCTACCACAATTAAGTTCAAATCTTCTAAGTTTTATTTCAATGGAAGAAACCACTCATTGTAGAAAAGTTATTAGTAAGTGCTAAAGCCAAAACAAGTTTTTTTTTTTCTATTTGGATCCATATTTTTTTTCCATTCTAGATCTCTTTCTAGCCATATTCTTATTGTAAGATCATAGTAAGGTAGTGCAATAGATTTAATTGTATCATTCCACAATTGTATCCACTTACCATTTTGATGAGGCCTAGGAACATCAACCGAAGGGATATTAGGGAAGCAAGGTCATCAATTTAATTGAGGTGGGAAGTGTTAAGCTTGAAGGATAGATTATTAGGTATGAGGAATAAGAAGTTTGAAAGGTTTAAAGAATTGGGAGGTGATATGTGAGATAAGTTTAATAGAATCTACTTAAGGGTATGTGCAGGACCATGGTGCGCCAAAAAGTGGCAATATTATGAGGGTATGTGGCTGATGAATTTTTTTTCACCCAAAATTAATGAAACGAAAAGGGTTTTTAGAGGAGATTCTCAGATTTCCAAAAATATAAATTATGATTTAATTTGAATTTAATATATAATTATTATTCATTTTCAATTAGAATTATGACTAAAGTCTTGATTGATAGGCTGATTGAAAAACATCTATAACTTTCAAATGGTATCATATTTTTTGAATCCAAAACATGTGTCACATTCTATGCTTCACATAATATAGGATTAAAAAAATAAAAAATAAATTTGATGAAGTTTTGACCAAGTTAAGGTGGTCAGACAGACAAGTTTTTTATATTTTCTAAAAGTTGTAATAAAAATTCATAATTAATTATTTTCTTGGAAAAAATTACAAAAAATATGCATCACATCCTGACATGAGTCCTCTAATTATATATAAAATCTTACAAAAAAATATTATCATTTTATTATGGTTAGGGTGGTCACAGTGACACCTACTTCTTATTTTTTTCCTTGAAATTTAAGCACTATTGCATTGAAATTTCAAATTTTCACCAAATAGATTTTATTTATTTTAAATAAACCTAGTATTTTAGAAACTAAATTCAATTTTATACAAATTCTATTCTTACATATTTTTGAAATAATATAGATAACTTATTCAAATATTTACATCAAGTTGCCTAACACTGATTTTTCTGAATTTTTTGCCACTTAAGGGCCTATTTTTTGCACGACGATCCTGCACATACCCTTAAATAATGGTGTTTTGTGGAGAGGGGACAATGGAAAGATAAATAAATAAGTTTTAATCTATCAATACAAATAAGTTTCCCTTAGTTCACCATCTCTTTAGTTGGTCCAAGTGAACTAGTGATCAGTATAAGAATATTTTTTGTCTAAAATGGGATCTAAACCCCTCATGGTATTTCTAGTTAGGATGTAGGAGTTCAATTATTTTTTAGAGATTTTATGAGAACTAAACCAACTTGTATCTTGGTTTTTTCCACCATATCATATTCACCTCCTTGTAGCCATTTAGTCATAGGAAGGGCATAAAATTCCATTCCCATAATTTAACTTGAGATGAGGAGTCATTAGGCATACAATAAAGAAAAAATGAATAGGTATTCCTTGGATTAGTAACTGTAAGCACTAAGCACAATTGTTGTTGGGATCCACTCCTCAATATAGATAGTAAACTTAGCCAAGTATTGGGAAAGGTGGGTCAACCTTGCATCCTAATATTTTGATTTAGTATTTTGTCCTCATATTAGGAAATGAGGCATCTCACTTTGTGTTGGTAGTTATTTTTCATTTGTTGAATGCTTCAAGGGAGGTTTCTAAGATGTTCTAAATGAATATAATATTATTATAGCTTTATAAGATGAAACCCTCTTATGACATATTCTTATGACATTTAAGAGCATGACTATAGAATATTTACAGTAAAGTATTGACCAACATTATGAAAAATCATAAGAAATATTTTAAGAAATAGCAACTATGTCAAGGAAAAAGATGTGGACATTTACAAGAAAAAAAAATTTAAGCAAAAGTGGGAGACCACTTATAATTTTATTTATATATAATATTTTACATATAGCTAGTTCAGGCAGACATACTGGTGGGAAAGAACAAGCAAGAAAACCCCTAGTTGTAGTCTAAGTAACCAACAAGAAAACCCCTAGTTGTAGTCTAAGTAACAAATTTTACAAAATATCAAAAGGACCAATGAGGTCCTAGTACAAATCACCAATTTTCTTATTGTAATGTTACAAAAGCACATTGGTTGAATACATCAGTACATATGCACATTCTTTTATGCACCCAAAATACCCAAAAGAAGACATCATAGTAGATATACCAGTGACCCAAATACATAACACAGTGGAGATTACAAAACTTTACTAAACATAAGACTGATAAGCTAGGAAGCCACTTTCAAAAAGATGTAGATTTTCCACCAACATGCTGAAAGCCATTAACTGAGCTTTCTTTTGTTTCCACTCATTTACCTTTATATTGGCGATCATGCTCAAATGAAGGTTTTAATTTTTTTTTAATATGAGGCACATAACGATAACAAAATTTCTTTTTGGATGAAGATGGAAGTTGCAAATAATGAATGCAAACATGACTTCTCAAGAAAGAAATGGCATGATATTTTCTTTTTAAATCATCAATCTCCTCCATGGAAATGGCAGATCTGTATCTATTTAGAACTTGGTAGAGATGTGAATAAGTGTCATGCATTGTGGATAATAGCATGCCTTGGAATATATGAACATAGGTCTCTTCTTATGAAACAAAACCTTCTTTGAATAATTAACATTAGCAATTAATATAGTTTGGCGAGCATATTGTATAATCACACTAGAAACCAACAATGGAAGATTGAGAGTCTCAACTAAGAATTCCACCTTATAGATAACATTCATACTAGAAGCCAACAACAAAAGACCAAATTTCATAAATAAATTTCATGTGTTATATATCATGCCTTTGAAGGGTCCACAAGTACCGTGAGCCTTTTGAAATCCTTCTCCATCTAAATGCATCCATTCCAAGACCATTGGGAGGTGGGTATACAATATGAGCCAAGTATTAATTTCTAATGTTAATTATTGAAAGAAGGTATATAAATTATTTGAGCATCTTAATTCTCATACAGAGTTACATCTTAGTCAATTTCTCAATGTATGAGTTCCATATATTTGTAATTTTTTCTTAATATAAAAACATATTTTATTTCATTAAAATTAACCTATCTATTCCATGTTACAAAGGATGCTCTTATTTTAAATTATAATTATATAATTCAAAATTAATTAGTAATTTTCAAGATAGAGTACACACAATTTCTTTAGTTAAAATAAAATAAATTCTTATTTCCATGTGAGAGTTATGTAGAATGGTAGTTTGATGTCTCAAAAATATTTCTTTCATATATACTAAAATTTTATCATTGTACATTACGAGTGAATCATCTCAATTATATATCCAAGCACATCAAAAATGTATAGAGTGGAAAGAAAAATAATCACACATTTATCATATTTTTGTAAGGTGTTTGAAAAGACTAAAAGTTTCCCTAGAAAGAACTAATTAAGGAATAAAAAAAATGGAAAGTGTCTACCTCATTGTATGTTGACCTTTCCCATATAAAAAGATCATGGAAATGCTAAATGAGTTTATATAAGAATTTTGTTACATGTCTACATTGATCGTTGTGCTCGCAATTGGTGATTTTCTCTTACATGTTCATGTTCATGGCCAACAAGGTGATGGTAGCATGTTGTGGATCTTTGTGGAATAATTTTTTAAGGTGTTTCATGTTTGAAGATGTAGTTTTGGGTCTTCACTATGTTGTGGCTGACCTTGGTTGATTCGCATTAATAATTGATATTGATTTGGGCCGATAGTTTGTATATTTTTAATTATTTTGTTGAAGTCGACATGGAGATGTTATTATTCTTAGTTGTGGATATATATGAGCGATTTTTTATTCCATTTAAGCCATGTGTGTATATGAGATGTGTGAATAACATTCTAATTATTCAAAGTAAAAAGTAGAGTGTGAAGAAGAGTGAGCAGAGTGTGAAGAAGTGTTCATGTGATTAACTAGAACTATAATCAGGCATTAGCAGATGTTATTTTCTCAGTTCAAAATCCTGTGGATGTAATCCAAATGTTTCTGTAAGACAATGTGTCTTCCTTTGGGTAGTAAGCCTTATTGTATTTGAGCAGTGTGCTCTAGGCAGTGTGCCTGAATGCATGTGCATTCCCCATATTATTTTCTTATATTTTTAATAGGGTATAATCTTGTGGTCTAATTTCTCCATCATGGTTTTTCCTCTAACAGGGTTTCCACATAAAAATATTGGTGTTATGTGTGTTTCTGATGTGTTGATGATTTATGCTTTAATGTTCTTTTATCAGATCTGAGAATAAGGTTAATAAGTTTAATTTTATGTGACAACTGATTCACCACCCCCCCTTAGTTGTATGCCCTTGTGTTTCCAATAGTTTCAAAGTTTTTTTTTACATCTCTCTTCCAGGTACCCCTCTGTTCATTCTCAGTTTGTTATTCTAATTTTCATTTCCATATCTTAGGTTGCATAGTTAATTTTGCATATCATTTGCATCTTTTTCTTTCCAAGCCTTTGCTTGGTGGTGAACCCCCTTTAGTCTTTAATCACACCCTAGGACACCTTATTGTAGATCTCTTTCACTCATTTGATCCCTAGATTCAGATCTCTAAGGTTTCCTTGAATGAAACTTGAAGGAAATTGGTGGTTCTTTCTCTCAAAACATATAGAGCGATAATTTTCTACGTTTCAACATGACAGCTGAAACATGAAGAATGATTGGTTGAGTAATGTCATGAAGATAGATTAGTTAAGAAATCTAATATGACTGTGTATCAAGGCTAGTGTTATGGTTTTGATACAAACAGACAAGCAATGGAATAGGGCATATAAAAAGATGTTCTAACATTCAAAAAATAGTTTTAATTAGGGTTGCTTCTTGAGAATGCAGAGAGTTACACACATTAAGATAAAAAGAAATAGAGTATGAAATGTGGATGCAACTCAAATAAATGATAGAAATCTTCAACAAAATTGAAGTAGAGGAATAGAGAGAGAGAGAGAGAGAAGAGTTACTAATATTGTAATAATAACCAAGATGGAAGAAGTGTTCCTATAGTAGCAAAGAATAGAAGTTGTTCTAAAGAAAATAACAAAGAAAAAGAAAAGTAATGTACGGTTGTAGACCAAACTTGTAACATGAAATTGGATTCAATTGTATCACTTATGTAATTTGGAGTTGTAGCTCATTTTTTTGATTGGTTGGTGCCATCAAATTGTTGATTTGGTGTTGAATTAGGGGATTTGTGTCTGTTGATGGCCAAATTGACACAACAACATGTTGGCAATATGCAATTACCTTACCTCTCCTAAAAAAGATAAATGATCGTTAAATCGATCATCTTCCAAGATCTTAAGTGTTGGGTCACAACGTTATTATTTTTTTGAGCAGTCAATATGGTTGTAATGTTCAAGGGGCCTACTAGTTATTGAGCTTTTTTGGTTGTTTCAAGATCAAATTCTAGTCTAAACCTACTCTAACCGAACGATAAAGAAAAGCACAAGATAGATCAGGGATGTAAGAAAGAGAGGAATTTTGATTCATCTAATTAGCCAAACCTATCATTCATCAAGGAATGCCTAAATTAAACTATGGAATAAATCAACCTGTAGCCAATACAAATTACATTCATTCATAGTGCAAAAAAAACCATTAGCATATTGCAGATCATTCATTACAAATCGAACTGAAGAAAAAAAAAAATTTATTCATTCCTTGAAGAACTTCAAATCAAATGATTAACAAAATGAATACCATTCCTGAGTAAAACCTAAAGCAAGTTTAAGTCTGGCTACTTCTACTACACTAAAGTAGATAAACAAAATTTACAAATCTAGAAAACTTCACCAGTGTGCAGAAACGACTAGGTTCAAATCGACCCAATTAACTAAGAATGCAAAAAAATTTACCATCTATTATACTGCTAAACTGCTGAAACTTCTAACTAAAATGTCTAACTGATTTCCTCATCTTCTAACCCCTTCAAAATGAACAAATTTCACAATAAATAACCCATCAATCACATAATTCCCACCAAAATGAAACAAAGCCTTTTGTAAGCATGCAATCACTCCTTGGGAAATTTTTTGTTTCAGCTCTCTGTTTGAGTTCAATTGACTTTAGTGAGCTTCAGTTTGCTTTAGTTAGTTGTTGCAACTTCCTAGTTCGACTTTGAGTTCCTTCTTTTTGCACGATGAGCATCATGTCCTTTTCCAAAAATAACTTTAAGTGACACCGTCACTTGCTAGTTTTTAAACCCAAAATTGGACTACAAAATCCTCACTTTGCTCCCAGTTTGCACGAGTTTTGCAAGGCAAGCTTGATTTATTATCCTCCCATTCTTCAAAAGTACCTATTCACATAGAACACTTTAATTAATTCATAAAATTATTAATTAATTAATAATTATTTCCAAAGAATTAATCTATTTTAAACTATTTCAATTAAATAAATATAATGAACTTTTAATTTCATGATTAAAATAACAAAATCTCTTTAAATTAATGTTATTAAGATAACGCTAATATAATGTTTTGTGTGTTCTGGCACCCTTTCCGAATCTGGATAATTTTAGGTGAATAGAGAGGTTTTGAATCCATTGAATCTGAAGCTTCAAAGTTTTCCTAGGCCACAATCTAGATCATTCTTCAGAATCCATTACTCTTGGTGCCCTTCGAGAATAGTTTACCATCTTGTCTATGCCTCCCCATTTCGAATGCACGTTTACGAATCTTATGGCAGTGATAATATTGATAAAATTCATGTCTCCCATGTGCCTTGTTCATCCCCTGTTTTTGCTTCCATCGTGCCATATACTATGCATTCTTTATTCTGAAACTTTCATTCAGCACGCACGTCTACCATGCAAAAAAGGGTGCTGGCGAGAATTTCAACCGTTGGCCTCTACACTGGCGAACTATTTTTTCTTGGAAGTTTTCAACGAACCAGCTTTGTACATTTCCTGCAACCATGGTAATCCTGAGATGACATTTCATTGAAGCATACTGTCAAACATTTTGCAAATCATAAACCTTGTTCTTCGTGTCCCTATTGTGTATGTCGTAGGCATTCGGCTCAAACTGACCATTTGCATTTTACTCGAGATTTTTTAAGAGTTTTTCCAATGAATCTTGTTTGTGCAGCTTTAGCAATCATGTTGTGTCGATTCTTTCACACTTTGCAAACATTTCTACCCGCCAATGCATTCGGTTAAAAAGTTTTTAAAGCCTTTTCAAACATATGTCTTCGTGCATTAACTGCAGTCATTGCATTTCAAAAGACCATATTCCCTGAAGACATTTCGAAAACAATTCAATTTTATTTGTACCCTGCTAGCATTGCATTTCATCGATCCACTGCATTCTATTGATGCCGTCTCCCTCAAATCATTCTATCAAATGGTTCATTGCCCCTTGCGTACTTCTCACTCTGCAAATATTTTATACCCACGAGTTGCATTTGCAGGATCGGATTCGGGTCTGAAACTGAACCTAGCCATTTAGTTTGGAGGGTTCCCAGGTTTGTACGAGGTCTGAAATCCGACAGGAGCTGCTTGTGTGCGGGAGCAAGAGGGATAAAACTTGGCTTTGAACATTTATTTGGTCTGGTTTAAGTTTGGTCCAGTTCCGATGTTTGGTCCGGTTCCGAATTCTGATGGGATGCTTTTGTTTTATACTATGATGAATATTTAGACCTTTTCAACAGATCCACGTTGTGCACATTTTCAACTTATGATGCCTACGAAAACACATTTCTTTGGGGTACTCTGTTAAGCAAATCACGCGTCCTAACTCATTGCTTCTATGAGACGATATCTCCTTTAGGGCATTCTGCCAGACAGTCCATTTTCATGTCTTTGCTTCTCCATTTTGTGAAGCCATTAACCTTTCTTTAAAGTATTCGGCTCTAATTCATGGGGTGTGAATAATTATACTTATTCCAACACTCTCATTAAGCCGCAGGTAGGAAGCTGCTGGCAGAGGTTGGTGAATTTGGCTTTACACTCGCACTTTGTATTTAGATGAGATATGCCTAAGGTATTTTGCAAACAATTCACCTGCATCGCCTATGCTTCCACGATTAGCATTTATTTCCATCGAGGCCATTGCACAAAGTTTTCTGAAGCATTCTCAACAAATTTATTTTGTGCAGCTCCTGTAACATTTAGGAAGTGATTGGCATTCAATGTCACCATATTTCTTTTGCGCCTTCTGTATAGAAGTTTACGTGCCTTTCCTGTGCTTCGATGGATGTCCAGATCTTGTTGCAAAGCTCCCATTCGCATTCCATCATTCTGCTTTACATCTGTTAATTAGCATTTGCTTGGAAGTTTCACCACCTCTTTAATAGGGCAGTTGCTACAACAATACTTGAAAGCTTTCAATGGCCCGTTCGACAATTCCACTTTATGAATATCCTGCAATGATTACATTGCATGGGACGACATCTCTTTTGAGGCATTTTGTTAAACAGTTCACGTGCAATATTTATACGTCTGGTGAATGTCAATGCCTTGTTTGGAGACCCCCATTTTGGCTGTGCAAAGAAGATGATGTTTGAAGTTATGCGTCGGCCTTTATAACAGCTGATTGTATTTGCTAAAAAGTTTCTGAGGCCCCCACAAATTATTTCGATGCCTTTTCAAGAAATTGATCTGGTGCACATGTTATATTCTTTCATTCCATGAGATCATCTTTCTCGAGCCGATAAGGACAAGGATGTGGTTCAAACCCTCGCTGGACCAAAGTGCTCACAGACCTTATGTCTTCAGTAGACCATTGCACTCGTAGATTTGATTGTTTCTTATGGTTGTTTAGTGTTGTGCCTTCAACTTCATGCACGAGCAATTCATGCCCTAATCCGAGCCTTCCCCTATCGACGAGCAGAAAAAAAACATTTATTAGTGAAAAGTTTAATTTGGCGGGGATTTCGTCTTGGGACAAACATTTAATTCTTTTTGCAAAGTCTTTTAAACAGTGGCGGGTTTAGAAGCGGGAGCGAGACCGGAACCGGAACTCACACAGAAATTTTCCTTATTTTGGGGGTTAAGTTTCGTCTCGAGCCCGAATCGCTTTATGTAAATTCCTTGGCTTACGGAATTGGGGTTGGGCTTCGGGTTTGCTCCAGGCATTGGCACTTTATCTTTTTACTTCTTTATACTTGGGCAGGGTCGGAGTTGAGGCCAATATTGGGACATGAATGTTTCAAATTTGATAAGTTCCACCAGCTGGTTCGGATTTTTTTGTACTTTTTAATTTTTTCTACTTTTATTATGATTTTTTTTTAAAATTATTAAATTTTTGAAGTTTTTTAAAAATTATGTTTTTAGATTTTAATCTTTTAAATTTAAATTTAAAGATTTTTATTTAAATCTGTTTATAACAAAAAGATTTATTTATTGGTCATTTTTTGAATTTTAAAATCTTTTTAAAATAAAACGATTTTATTTATTTAAACCTTTTAAAATATATCTAAAGTTTCATTCAAGAGCAAATTTGATGGGTCTTTTTATACCAGTTTTTTATAAATATAAAAAAATTATTTTGATTATTTTATCAAACATCATATTAAGTAAAAAGAGCTTAGAATCATAGAATTCTCCAATATTATAATTATGTCAATTGTTGGCATTCTATCTCCCATGGTTGCAGGAAAGATTATCAAAGTGAATTAATATGTAGAATAAACACTATTAAAAAGTGTTTCACAAGCTACATATCAAATTGTTTTGACAATAAAAACTAACATTTCCATGGTTGCATTGAAAATATAAGTCTTAAGAAAATGGGTTTTGGAATGCAATTCAACTGTATTGCGAAAAAATCACACAACATAATAGAAAGTAGATTACTAATTAGAAAGAAATGCACTCAAATTATGGAAATATTTGGACTACAAGCTTATTAGAATTTAGTTACTAAAATTTTTAATATATGAAATTTTTGGCTTTGAAATAAGAAAAGTTAGAACCAAAAGAGTCTAATTTTGCAATTAAAAAAGTAAGATCCTAAAACAAGGCTAAGAGATCAAAACAAAACAAGAGTGATTTGTGAAACTCAAATCAAACAACCATGATTTTAATTATTTGTGTAATTTTCAAGGGTAAAAGTATTTCAGTTAGGTTTTAAGTAGGGTTAGGGTTAGGGTTAGGGTTCATTATGTAGTACAGTTAGAAGTAGGGTTTTCATTAGAATTAGGGTTCATGTTAGAATTGGAATTATGGTTAGGGTTAGAATTGCAATTAGGGTTATACTCAGGGATACGATTAGAATTAGGATAACATTTATGATTAGAATTCAATTAGGGTTATGGTTAGGGTTAGTTTTAAGATTAATATTAGGGTTCAATTATGATTAGGGTTTAATTAGGGTTTTATGATAAATCTTGGGGTTAGTATTAGGGTGAAGGTTGGGGTTAGCGTTAGGGTTCTAAAATAATGCTTGGGATCAATGTCAAAGTTAGGGTTAAGGTTAGGGTTCAATTAGGGTTTGGGTTCAATTATGGTTTTAGTTCAATTAGGTTTGGAGTTTAATTAGGTTTGAATTTCATTAGGGTTAGGGTTTTAAGATAAATATTTATTTGGGTTAGGGTTGAGGTTAAGGTTTGCATTCAAATAGGGTTAGACTTATATTTCTATTAGGGTTAGGGTTACAAATTACAAGTTAAGATTAGGGTTTGAGTTAGATTTAGGGTTAGGGTTTAATTGGTGTTCAATTAAGACTAGGGTTCTAGAGTAAATCTTGAGGTTAGGGTTAGGATTGCAGTTAGAATTCAATTAGGATTAGGTTTAGGGTTATAGTTTTGGTAAGAGTTAACATTCAATCAAGATTTAATTAGGGTTTGTTTTATAAATAGAAATAAAATTAGGATTAGTGTTAGGGTTAGGGTTAGGGTTATGATTAGGATTATTGTTAGGGTTAGAGATAGAGTAAGAATTAGGGTTAGGGTTAGGATTAAAGATAGAATTATGATTAGGGTTAGGATTAGAGATAGTGTAAGGATTAAGGTTAGACTTAGAGATAGGGTTAGGATTAGGGCTAGGGTCTATGTTAGAGATAGAAATAAAATTAGGATTAGTGTTAGGGTTAGGGTTAGGGTTAATATTAAAATTAGTGTTAGAGTTAGAGATAGTGTAAGAATTAGGGTTAGGATTAGGGTTAAAGTTAGGGTTAGGGTTAGGGTTAGGGTTATGATGGAGCCAACATTAAATTAATTAGGATTAGGGTTAGGATTGGGATTAGGGTTATGGTTAGAGATAAAATTAGGATTAAGGTTGGGTTAGAATTAGGAGTAGGGTTAGGGTTAGGGTTAGAGATAGGGTAAGGATTAGGGTTAATATTAGATATAGAATTAAGATTAGGGCTAGGGTTAAGGTTAGAGATAGGGTTAGGATTAGGGTTAGGGTTAGAGATAGTGTACGAATTAGGGTTAGGGTTAGGGTTAAAGATAGAATTAGGATTAGGGTTAGGATTAGAGATAGTGTAAGGATTAGGGTTAGGGTTAAAGATAAAATTAGAATTAGGGTTACAATCAGGGTTAGAAATAGAATTAGGATTAGTGTTGAAATTAGTGTTAGGGTTAGGGTTAGGGTTAGGGTTAGGGTTAGGGTTAGAGATAGAATTAGGATTAATATTGGGGTTGGGTTTTATGTTAGGATTATGATTATGATTAGGCTTAGGCTTAGGGTTAGGGATGGAGATAGGGTTAGTGTTAGAGTTAGAGATAGAATTAGGATCAAGGTTATAAATAGAATTAGGATTAGGGTTTGGGATAGTGCTAATATTAGGGTTAGGGTTAGGCATAAACATACAATTAGGATTAGGGTTGGGTTATGGCACAATTAGGGTTAGGGTTCAAACATATTTAAGATGGTTTAATTAGCGTTAAGGTCAGGGTTAGGGTTATGATGAAGGTAACATTAAATCAATTAGGATTCAGGTTAGGATTGGGATTAGGGTTATGGTTAGAGATATAATTAGGATTAGGGTTAGGTTTTGTGTTAGACATAGAAATAAAATTAGGATTAGTGTTATGGTTTGTGTTAGGATTAGGGTTAGGGTTAGAGATAGTGTAAGAATTTGGGTTAAGGTTATGGTTAAAGATAGAATTAGGATTAGGGTTACAATTTTGGTTAGAAAAATAATTAGGATTATTGTTGTAGTTAGTGTTAGGGTTAGAGATAGAGTTAGGATTAGGTAACCATTTTCATATATTCTAACCCCAACCCTAACTAGTATTGCTCATCTTAAACATAATCCTAAGTTGAACCCTATTCATAATGATAACACTAATCCTCATCATAATACTAACCCTAACCTTAATTGGGATGATAAACCTAACCCAAATTCTAATTCTAAGTCTAATCATAATCGTAACCCTAACCCTAACCCTAACCTTAACCCTAATCCTAACCCTAATAATTTTATCTTCCATGTTGCATTGTGAATGCTAATATATATATTTTTTAAATAATATATATGAAATTTCTAGAGATATCCTTATATGACTTATGGATATTAATTGTATGATAAATTATGATACTTAAATGCATTTATGTATTCATTTATATATGTTGCATAATACAGAAGAATATTTATATATTTATTATAGATGGTTATATGGGTTTTGAATTACATTTATTGTTGATAATAAAGGTGAAGAAAGCTTGTAATATGAACTTAAATGTGTGAATGCAAATCTAAAATATGTAGATTAACCTTTAACCTTAGTGTGAAGAAATAATGAGAGAGATAGAAAAAAAATATAACACATGCAACAACAGATTTACGTGGAGAAACCCCGAAGGGAAAAAACTCCATCAAAAGAGAGGAAAGTATATTACAAATATTCTAAAATATTACATGTAGGAATAGACTTCTCTTATCAATCCCTATAAAATCTAGCAGCACCCTGTTACCCTGCAAAACTGAATTGAATAACTCTAGCTCAAGGCCCCAATTTATAGAGATTTGTGAGGATGAAAACCACCATGGTCTCACCAAACAATAGGTAGCAATACCACCTAGAAAAACACACACATCCCTCCTTGAAATGGTCAAAAAATACCAAAAATATCCTCTTACAGATGCTCTTATAGCTGTCATAAGGCATCTTTCCTGCATGGGTGCATGGGGTCTAAAAATAGCATATTTTGTCATAGCATCTTATGATAACTTGCATGCATGTCATAGATGCTCTTACAACACCCTATTTTGACCCAACAACCTTATTTTAGAAGATTCCAAGGTGGGACACCTAGCTATTTTTTCCTTTTCCAAAATGACAAATGGTAACGGTAACACTACATTTACACTGTCTCTTTCACCACTGTTGGTCAAACAGTTTCACCTCTTATGGGTAAATGTACAAAAAAAATTAGGAGAATAATAAATTAAAGGATTTACAAGGTTGGTGACAGCTAAATCCTAACAATCTCCCACTTGACATCATACATTGTAAATTACACCCACAGAGATACAATTACATGGAATTAAGTATAGTGATCAAGGTCCATGGCCTTTCTGCACCAAGAGAACTTTTCCGTGGTAATTGGCTTTGTAAGAGAATCTACAACATTATCCAAGTTGTCACCTTTTTCAATCAAGACCTATCCATTCTCAATCATTTCTCACACAAAGTGATACTGAACATCAACATGCTTAGTACGAGCATGATACATAGGATTTTTAGCCAAACATATGGCACTCTAACTATCACATCTGATCCTCACTATCCTGCAATCAAAACCAATACCATTACCAATTCTTTGTAACCAAACCACCTCCTTAGAGGCATGTGTAGCAGTCATATACTCTACTTCAGTGGTAGACAAAGCAACTGTAGGTTCTTTTACTCATTCAACTCACTGCTCCTCCAAACAAAGTAAACACATAGCCACTAGTGGGCCCTCGACTGTCCAAGTCACCTGCCCAATCTGCATCAACAAAACCTCTTACTTAACCAAAGCTTTCTATGAACCCAATCCCTAATGATTTCCATCCCAAGAATATATTTAGCTGCCCCTAAATCTTTCATATCAAATGTGCTAGAAAGATGAGTTTTAAGTTCCCTAATCATTGCCTTATTGTTACCAATGAACAACATATCATCCACATATAAGACAATAATCAATATATGATCATCAATAAATTTAAAATAAACACGGTGACCCTCATCACTTCTAACAAAACCCATATTTAATGCAAATGCATCAAACTTCTGGTACCACATCCTAGGTGACTATTTCAAACCATATAGAGACCTTTGTAACCTACAAAACAAGTGTTCTTTTCCTTTCACAACAAAACTATCAGGATGTTGCATATAAATTTCTTCCTCTAGATCCCCATGCAAGAAAGCAGTTTTAACATCCATTTGTTCTATTTCTAAATCATAAGCAACAACAATGGATAAAAGGAATCTAATAGAGGTTAACTTAGCAATAGGAGAGAATATTTCACCAAAATCAACTCCCTCACTCTAGGAGTAGCCCTTGGCCACTAATTTGGCCTTGTACGATTCCAACTTTCTGTCTACACCAAACTTCTTTTTATATATCCACTTACAACCAATGGCCTTTCTTCCTTTGGGAAAACTAACAAGATCCCAGGTGTCACATTTTTTCAAAGAAATCATCTCATCATGCATGGCATACATCCAAGACTCACATTCTTCTAAAGAGAGAGCCTCCCTGAAAGATCTAGTTTCATCATTAGTACATAACGAAGCAAATTTACAACGAAAATAAGGTAGGTTATACCTATCAACTAGATTTCGTTGTCTTGTGGATCTTCTCAAATGTGGAGTAAGAGGTTCCTCCTCATGTTCATCCTCATTTTTTTCAACTTCTTCTATTACAACAAATTCTTCAGAACTCTCTTCTTCTTCTCCATCTTCTTCTCCATCTCTCTGTTCTTCCACATGTGCATCTTCTTGCTTAGTTTCAATATGCATTGTCTTTGAATTTTCCTTTGGTTGCACATCTTCAGAGTTAGCTATAAATTCCCTAAAAATAACATCTCTAGAAAATATCATCTTTCATGTTAGTGGATTCCAAAGTTTATAACCTTTAACATTTTCACCATAACCTACAAAGATGCATTTCTAAGATTTGGGATCCAATTTAGACCACTTCTCTTGAGGCACATGAACAAAAGCCTCAAAACCAAAGACCCTTAAATGTGAAACTTAAGGCTTTTTACCCAACCACGTTTCATAAGGAGTCTTATCAACAAGAGCTTTACAAGGAGATCTATTAATTAAATAACAAGCAGTACCACCAGCTTCTGCCCAAAAGCATTTATCTAACTTAGTACTACTTAACATGCTCCTATCTCTTTCCATTAATGTATGGTTCATTCTTTCTGCTACCCCATTTTTTGGGGTGTGTAAGGTGTATTCTTTTTCCTAACAATTCCTGCATGTTTGTAAAAATCATCAAATTCCTTAGAACAATATTCACCCCCATTGTCATATCTCAATACTTTTATCTTATAATCTATTTTCTTTTCAACCAATGCCTTAAATTCCTTAAATTTGGTGAAAACTTTAGATTTTGTATGCATAAAATAAATCCAATTATATCTTGAGTAATCATCAATGAAGGAAACATAATAACAAGATATACCCAAAGAATTTGTATCCACTAGACCACACACATCCAAATTAATTAGTTCTAACAATCCATTAGCTTTATTATTTCCTTTAGGAAATGATGACCTATTTTGTTTACCAAACACACGATCCTCACAGAAATCATTTTTACCAACAAAATAATTAAAAATACTATCTACTAGTTTCTTATCAAGTATGGTCCTAAGACCTTTTTCACCAATGTGACCCAATCTATGGTGCCACAACATAGATGCATTTTTAGTGCTAGTTACAAAAAGTAGAGGCATGTAGTATAAATAAATTCCCTGTCTGAGATCCTTTAGCAACTACCAAACTTCCCCTTACCATCCTGTAACCAAACTTTTCAAATGTCACATGCATCCCAAAATCATTCAACTTGGAAACTAAAATTAAACTTTTTGTAAGTCCTGGAATATGTAAAACATCATCAAGGGTTTTAACCCTCCCATCACTGAAACACAACTTTACCTATCCTTTACCAATAACCTTTTGTGAGCTATTGTCACCCATGAAAACCTCTCCTCCATCATATTCTTTGTATGTAGAAAACCACTCCTTATGAGGAGTCATATGGAAGGAAGCACCTGAACCAATAAGCCAAGCATCATTACAAACTATGTTAGCTGAAATAATCAAAGCATCAAAATCACTATTATCAGAGGACTTTTCCATGGAGGAATCTACATTCTTTTTCTTGTTTCTACATTCCTTCTTCACATGTCCCCATTTACCATAGTTCCAACACTTCACTCTACTCTTTCTAGGGGTCTTAGATTGTCCTTTAGACTTATCCTTCTTCTTATCCCCTTTAGGCTCTTTCTCCTTGGGCCTACCTCGCACATGCAAGAAATCTTGGGAGCCACTACACATGGTATTTCTCCTCATCTCCTCTAAAAGAAGTATGGGAATAATAGTATCCATCTTAGGTTCTACACCACCACTTGTTATAGCAATAACTAAATTTTCCCAAGATTATGGCAAAGAGCAAATCAATAAAATGCATTTATCCTCATCTTCTATTTTAACATCAATGGATGCAAGCTGACTTATAATCAAATTAAAAGCATTCAAATTTTCAACAATAGATTCACCATCCTTCATCTTTAATGAATACAAACATCTTTTGATATTGTTAGAAAAACTCTTAGTTTGGTAGATTTCACCTATCTTCCTCCAAAGCTTGTATGTCATGTCTTCTGAAGAGACATTCAGGAGGATAGAATCTGTGAGACACAACTAAATAGTCCCTTGAGCCTTCTTGTCTAACTTATTCCAATCTTCATCTGACAGGTTGAAGTAGATGGCTTCTTATCAACTAAAACTGGTAACCACTGGTCTCTTTCCTCAAGAAGGTCTTCCACTTTCAACTTGCACATCTCGTAACCAGTTCCATTGAACTTCTCAATATCTAGATGAGAGGTGGAGGCCATGGTATACAATCTTTCACAAATCTGCAAAACCCACAACACAAAAGCTCCCACTATAGCAAAAAACCTCCAACACTTTAAAAGGAAAGCGTCCCTTTCTTAACAGAACCATTAGCTCTGATACCAAATGTTGACAATCAAGGTGAAGAAAGCTTGCAATATGAACTTAAATGTGTGAATGCAAATATGGAATATGTAGATTAACCTTTAGCCTTAGTGTGAAGAAATAATGAGGGAGAGAGATAGAAAAAAAACATAACACATGCAACAACAGATTTACATGGAGAAACCTCGAAGGGAAAAAACTCCACCACCGAAAGAGAGGCAAGTATATTACTAATAATCTGAAATATTACATGCAGGAATAGACTTCTCTTATCAATCCCTGTAAAATCCGGTAGCACCCTGTTACCCTGCAAAACTGAATTGAATTTAACTCTAGCTCAAGGCCCCAATTTATAGAGATTTGTGGGGATGAAAACCACCATGGTTTCACCAAAAAATAGGCAGCAATACCACCTAGAAAAACCCACACCTCCCTCCTTGAAATGGTCAAAAAATACCAAAAATAGCCTCTTACAGATGCTCTTACAACTGTCATAAGGCATCTTTCTTGCATGGGTGTCTGGGGTCTAAAAATAGCATATTTTGTCATACAGAATCTATCATACTGTCATAGCATCTTATGAAAACTTGCATGCATGTCACATATTCTCTTACAACACCCTATTTTGACCCAAAAACCTTATTTTATAAGATTCCAAGGTGGGACACCTAGTTATTTTGTCCTTTTCCAAAAAAGACAAATGGTAACGGTAACATTGCATTTACATTGTCTCTTTCACCACTGTTGGTCAAACAGTTTCACCTCTAATGGGTAAATGTACAAAACACTTTAGGAGAATAATAAATTAAAGGATTTTCAAGGTTTATGAAACCTAAATCCTAACATTTATGACATGGATTATTAATATTATGGTTTATGTACAAACATAGAGAATAAAATATTTATATAAATTTGTACAAACATAGATTTATATTGTCATGGATAACATTTATATTATTTATAATGTATTAAAGTATATGATGGATGGGTAGAATAAACATTTTTATATACTTTAACAATGATTATATAACTTATATATTTTCATAATTACATGATGGATAGTTAGTGCTATGGTTTATGTAACATAATATGATTTTGTTTATTTTAAAAATATAAATATTACATATATATCACTAATACCTCAATATGTATATATAATCCTAACTCTAACCATAATCCTAATCCTAACCATAATCCTAACCCTAAATCTAACCCTAACCTTAAGCCTACCCAAAACCTAACCCCATCCCTAACTATTATATACCCCTAACCCTAATCCTAATCCTAACCTTTACCCTACCCAAAAATCTCACTCTCACCCTAAACTTAACATTGTCCCTAACTATGTGATAAACCCCTGATCATCACTATAATCCTTTGTTGTCCCTCAGTATTATTTGGCATTAATGTCATTACACCAAAGTTAAGATATCAAGTTGTGTACATGGTGATCTTTTAGTTCAATTCTTCTTGCATGAGTTTATATATTTATTCTGATCTATCTTGGCATCATCACTTGCATTTGGCATATTTCAGTGATTGATATGTTTTACAGTTTGGTATAGTTAGCTTGGAATATTGATCAAATTTCAGTTTGAGATTATAAAGTTCATCTGCATATTATATCTCCTGGCATGTTTTTTAAGGCTTCATGATACATTGTTTAGGTGCAATGATAAGTTGTTTATCCAAAGCATGTTCAAAAGGAACATTGCATTTTTATAAGGAAACACATTGCCATAGTGCATCTATAAATAAGGTTTGGTCAATACAAATATAATATGGGTATCATTGTGAGGAAATCCTTGATAAGTGGAAAAATGTGTTTTCTAAAAGATAATATT
The DNA here is from genome assembly GCA_007258455.2 of Sequoia sempervirens. Lineage (NCBI taxonomy): Eukaryota > Viridiplantae > Streptophyta > Pinopsida > Cupressales > Cupressaceae > Sequoia > Sequoia sempervirens. The sequence continues at coordinate 33,311 of VDFB02030839.1, forward strand.
GAAACGACAAAAGATTGCAATGATAACATTTTATAAAGTCAAAATAATCATTGCGTTGATGGTGGAGATTATTTTTTTTGTTGAATAGAAATTTTTCCCATCATAATTCCTGGATTTGAAAAGGCATTATGTCGAAGTCAAAAAGCTTCTTTGAAACTTCGGTGAGCATAGATAATTGATTCATTTTTTTGTTAGAGTTTGTTACCCTAATCATGGCAGCAGTGATAAACAAAGTCTTGTTTTAGAAATTGGTTGCATGATTTTTGAAAGGACAAAAAGTTGCAGTAAAAAGCAAGACAGTGAAGAAATTTTTGGGTGTATTCTTCTAACTACAAGTGTACTCTTTATCATTTTTTTTTCTTTTCCTTGTGTCTATGTGAAACTATGTCAATTAGGTCTAGCTTTGGTGTTCATAATATCGATTATTTGTAATCGTGTTTATTGTGTTTACCTGGGAATTTGTGGTTTCTGAGGTAGAATTGTTGTTAATGATTTGAATGTTTGTTTGAGCAACCTATAAAAAATCTTAATGTCGGGTTTGTGTTGATAATGTTGTTATCGAGTTTCCTAGTAGTTTTTAGAAGTTTTTTTTTTCAAGTCAGTATAAGGAAGTAAAAATAAGTTCATGTTTACCCTTATGTTGGGTCTATAAATACTTGTTTTGTTTGTCAAAAGGATCAAAAAGAAACACTGTGTGTTTGGCTGTGATTAATTATCTTTTTTAAGGATGTCGGTTTTGCAAGGTAAAGGGCAATTACTTGTTGATTATTCTTAATGTATTCTTAGCAAGATGGATGTTGTATAGATCAGATGGATTTTTGTTAAGCATTGTGTAAGAAAATGTGTTCTTACAATTGGAAAAGGTCGTTTCAGTTTATATTTTTCAATGGAAGTGGGTGATTTAGTTTTTCAAAAGAGTTTTCCCAATTCTATTTTTGAGAATAGACAACATGTTAAATACTTCATTGTGCTCACATTCAAAATGATGGAGAGATTGTGAAAAGAACAAAATATATGTTTTAGAAAGGCAATAGATATATATTGTTTTGTGTAGTTAAAATTTGTGACTCTGATTGAGAGGTCATTGCAGAATAGAGTATGTAATTCTTGAAATAGAGATCAACTCTATATTTACAATTCTTTCATACTTGTACATTTAAAAATACTATCTGTGAGATAGCACCATTGTCAGTGAGACAAATCAGCCAGTGAGGCTTTGTACAAATAATATTTTTAGATAAGGCCAGTGAGGCCAAGTTCGAGTGGTTTTATTCCCTAGGAGGGTTTCCAGTCAATAAAATCTTTGTGTCAATCTCTTATGTGTGTTTTTTCGTTATCTATTCACTTGTTTTTTATTGCATAAGTTCATTCATGATCTGAAAAATATTAAAAGAAATAAAAAGAGTTAATTTGTTTGTTAACATTAATTCACCCCCCCTCTCAGTGTTAAATATACTCCAAAAATTGGTATCAGATCCAAACCCTTGTAAGTTAAGTCTTAACATCTAGGGGATTCTTGGTCATGGATTATGTGTCATGGCTAAGTGCAAAAGAAACAGAGTTGAAAAGAAAAACACTAGTGTCAAGTAAAAAGATAATCAAACAACTCATGTCATGTCTAGCAAAGCCTTGTCTCAAGAAAATTTCTTATTAATTGATTATTTAAATGTTAATAAGAACAATTTTGTATAATACAAGGTGTCTAATATAGATTTTGATGAATTCATGGTGAATATGGATGAATCAGATAGAGAAGTTTGTGGTAGTAACCCTAAAGGAGTAGTTGATTTTAAAGGAGAGCTTGTCTTTGCTCTAGACATGATTAGAAAACTTGAAAGAGAAAATAAGAAACTCAAGGTTCAAATGGAAGATAGAAAAATAATTGAAGAAGAAAAAGGAGTCAAGTTGAAAGCTAAAGAAGAAATGTGTAAAGAGTTTGAGGATGAACTTGATTCTTTGAAAAAGAGTGTAGAAAATAATTTTTTGTTAATTTGTTCTAATGATTTAGGTAACATAATCTTAAATTTGAAAACAGAGATTGAGGAGACCAAGAGGATAGTGGAAGTTACAAAATCTAATTTGGATGTCAAAACTATTGACTTCCATAAGCTTGAAGGAGAGGTTGTTGCTTTAAAGAAAGATCTTGAAGATCATAAGATTTGGTTAGAAAATTATAAGAAGTTTGAGAAAATTATTAATGCACTAGATGATATGTTATGTAAGAAAAAACATTCCAGTGATCCTACTGGTCTAGGATATGAAATAGGACAAACCTCTTCAAGTGGAAAAGAGTCAAAAACTGAAATAGTTTTTGCATCTGCAAATGAGAAAGGACAGAGTTTTAAGGTCAAAAATACTCCAAGGAAGAAAATAGACTTAAGCTATACTACTACAACTTCAAAAAGTGATGTCAATAAGAAATTAGAAGAGAAAAATATTGATGTTGAAAGAAGAAAAAATTAAATCTCATAGCCTCCACCTATCAGACAGATTCATTCAATGGGGTACAATTATTCTCAATTTCATGGTTATTGTTATCCATGTCATAAATTGGTCATAGAGCAAGAGATTGTAGGAATTATGGTAGAAATGATTCTAAATGGCATAAGAATAATAGTCCTTATAGTATGAAAAATAAGAGTTACAATGTGGTATGTTACAAGTGTAACCAAGTTGGTCACATAGAAATAAATTATTGAATGCATGAAAGATATGATCAAATAAGTTCTTTTTGGTTTCCAAGAGAATATGATTTTTTTCCTCCTGTTAGTTATAAGGTTATATTCTATAGATTCCATGATCTTGGACATATAGTACATTATTGTAAAACTATGAAACCACCTAATTATATTAAGAAGGAAAATATGTCAAACAAGCAAAAGAAGAAACCTATTCAAGTCTGGAGAAGAAGGTATGAGAAAAAGGAAGAAAGCCCTAATCATGTTCATATTGCACAAGGATAATTTCAAGGTACATAAAAGGTAACTCGAGGTAAGGGGGAGTAGGTTAGTGTTTTACTCTTCAGCCCCTAGAGAAGATCAAGAAATGTTTTATTGATTTTGTGCTCATTCATAGTTAAAGTTCTTCTTGATACATAGTTATCAAAGTTGACTAAATATGATTGGTTCTATGGTATTTCATACTTTCTTCAATATGTTCATGTCTCTTTCAAGGTATTTTATGTTGGCTCCATGGTTCTGCATGTTTTGGTGGTGTCTCTAGTGAACTTGATCAAATGTTCTTATCGAGGAATGCTCTTTAATCTGTTGTAAGTGTTCAACTAATATTCAAGGAGAAAAATTTAACAAGGTTCTATCATGCTTTGATATGAAGTAAATAATCATGATGCAGAGTTGAGAGTTGTCTACTTTTTCTCTTGCAACATGAAATTTTAATGACATTCTTGAAAGGATGCCAATGATTAGTAGCAGAACTTATATGATCAGATCTATTAGGTTTGTGCCAAGCACATATGTCATGTTATCAAAGGTTGCAAGAATTACTAGTGTTACCTAAGTAAAGTAAGTGAAACATGCATACAACACTTTGCATGATGATAGCTTATCAAGATAATGCAGGCATTTCTTGACAATTTTCTTGGAAGAAGTTTTTGGGTGTCTTTTTATTTGCCAGATCAAAGCTTCTTGGATTATGTGAATGCTTGAAATAACTTATAGTGATTTTGTTTCATAGTAACAGTATTGCAAATATCATAGTGAACTCAACAATTGACATATGTTGCTTTTTTGGTATCTTTCTTGAAGAATGGTAAAAGGATTAGAATAATAAGGTGTCTATAAAATATATTGATGGCCTTGAGAAATATAGGGGTAGTTGTATATTCTTCATCATATCAGATATATAGTGATATTTATTGCTTGGTTTTATGGTACAAATGTTTCTAATTTTCCTCTTCTCTAACAGTTAAGATAGTGGAAATATGCTTTGAAAATGATAAATAGTGATGGCATGAGCAATGAGTTACAGTCACAAGAGTTTGGTAGCAAAAGTAATGTAAAGCACTATATGAAGTAAATATTGAAAAAAAATTTGTGATCATAGTGAAAAAGTGTATGGAAAGTGGATTGAAATAATAATCAAGTGTTTATTCTAAGAGATATGCTATGGACCTTGAAAAATGTTCTTGGTTGATAGTGATACTATGCACTGGATTGCAATGACTTTTGTTTTAGTGATAGGTTGTTAAAGAACATATTGCTTTGTATGTTTTATTTGGTTCTTGTTTGTAGACAATAGTATAATGTACAGGAAGCAAGGTGGTAAATAAGAAACAATCCCTACAATACATCATCTCAGTAAATGGTCAGACAGTGCACAAGAACTAGTGGTAACAAGTGGCTTTAGGTGGAAAGGATTGCATGGTATTTTAATGTCTTAGCTTTGAGAGATTCTTGGTGCTTTTAGTTTCCTTTGTTTTAATAGTCCTAGTGGACATTTGAGTTTCAAGGATGGATGATAGGGTTTCTCAATGATCTTTTGGTTTTACTTATACCAAACTGACAATGATACTTTTGAATGTGACAATGCTTATAGTGATGGATACTTGGTTCTTGTATATTGGTATTCATACTTCCTCTTTGTACAGTACACTTGAATCAGTGATTCTTGATTTTCTCTTACGTGGTATGGGTGAGTACATGTGATGGCATCTATGAGATAGGTGATATCTTGTCAGTGTAGTATTTATATGATGCAGATTTATTGATTTCATTAGTATGTTTTTTGGTCTGACATTTCATTAGGCAATAACAATAAGTACATGTGAACAGTGATTAAGGAATTTCTATTAGTGATTTTAGTTGTTTCCCTTGTGCATTCAAATAAGGGGAGCAGTTCATGCTTATTATTTTATTCCTCAGTATTTATTTGGCATTATGAGCACATTTCATGTTTATTTTAGTTTCTTTTCCTTTAGCATTGTGTCAAAATGGGGAGAATTTGGAGGTTTATTTTGCAGTGTTCAATTCAGATTATGTTATGGTAGTGATATTCTCTGATTATGCAGTTTCTCAGTTGGTTCTAATTGTTTCTTGGATATGTGACAGGATGGATATGTACTTCATGCAATCATCATGTTCAGGACAAGTATATTGCATCTATGATATTATTGATTAACTTTTGTGTTTGACATCAAAGCCAAAGGGGGAGTTTGTTGTCCCTCAATATTATTTGGCATTAATGTCATATCACCAAAGTTGAGGTATCAGGTTGTGCACATGGTGATCTTTTAGTTCATTTCTTATTGCATGATTTTATATATCTATTCTAATCTAACTTGGTATCATCACTTGCATTTGGAATATTCCAGTGATTGATATGTTTTACAGTTTAGTTATAGTTAGCTTGGCATATTGATCAGATTTCAGTTTGAGATTATAAAGTTCATTAGCATATTATATCTACTGGCATGTTTTTTAAGGCTTCATGATAACATTGTTCAAGTGCAATGATAAGTTGTTTGTCCAAAGCATGTTCAAAAGGCACATTACGTTTTTACAAGGCAACACATTGCCATAGTGTATCTACAAATAAGGTTTAGTCATTACAAATATAATATGGGTATCATTGTGAGGAAACCTTTGATAAGCGGAAAAATGTGTTTTCTCAAAGATAATATTGAAATGAAAAAATACTTCAATGATATTTTTTTATAAAGTCAAAATAATCATTGCATTGTTGGTGGAGATTATTTTGTTTGTTGAATGGGAATTTTTCCCATCATAATTCCCGGATTTGAAAAGGAATTATATATTGAAGTCAAAAAGCTTCTTTGAAACTTCGGTGAGCATAGATACTTGATTCATTTTGTTGTTATGGTTTGTTACCCTAATCATAGCAGAAGTGATAAACAAAGTTTTGTTTCAGAAATTGGTTGTAATATTTTTGAAAAGATAAAACGTTGCAGTAAAAAGCAAGATAGTCAAGAAAATTTGGGTGTATTCTTCCAACTCCAGGTGTATGAGCTTTATCATCTTTGTTTACTTTTCCTTGTGTCTATGTGAAACTATGTGCATTAGATCTATGTTTGGTGTTCATAATACTGATTAGTTGTAATTGGGTTTATTGTGTTTACCTGGGCATTTGTGGTTTCTGAGGTAGAACGGTTGTTAATGATTTAAATGTTTGTTTGACAAACTTGTACAAAATATTAATGTCGGGTTTGTGTTGATAATGTTGTTATTGAGTTTCCTAGTAGTTTTAAGAAGTTTTTTTTTCTAATTCAATATAAGTAAAAAACAAGTTCATTTTTACCCTTATGTTGGGTCTGTAAATACTTGTTTTGATTGTCAAAAGGATCAAAAAGAAACACTGTGTGTTTGGCTATGATTAGTTATCTTTGTTAAGGGTGTCAGTTATTCAAGGTAAATGATAGCTACTTCTTGATTATTCTTAATGCATTCTTAGCAAGACGGATGTTGTATAGATCAAATGGATTTTGGTTAAGCATTGTGTAAGAAAATGTGTTCTTACAACTAGCAAAGGTAGTTTCAGTTTTGGTTTTTCAATGGAAGTTGGTGATTTAGTTTTTCAAAATGGTTTTCCCAATTCTATTTTTGAGAATAGAGAAAATGTTAAATACTTCATTGTGCTCACATTCAAAATGATGGAGAGATTGTGAAAAGAATAGAATATATGTTTCATAAAGGAAATATATATATATTGTTTTGTGTAGTTAAAATTTGTGACTCTGATTTTGAGGTGATTGCAGAATAGAGTATGTAATTCTTGAAATAAAGATCAACTTTTTATTTAAAATCCTTTCATACTTTTACATTTCAAAAGAGTATCAGTGAGATAGCACTATAAGACTATCAATGAGATAGCACCATTGTCAGTGAGACAAATCAGCTATTTAGGCTTTGTACAAAGAATTTTTTAGATAAGGCCAGTGAGGAAAATTTCAAGTATTTTTATTACCCAGGAGGGTTTCCACTCAAGAAAATATTTGTGTCAATCTCTTATATGTGTTTTTTCATTATCTGTTCATTTGCTTTTTATTGCATAAGTTCATTCATGATCTAAAAATTATTAAAAGAAATCAAAAGAGTTAATTTGTTTGTTAACACTAACTCAACCCCCCCTCTCAGTGTTAACTATACTCCAGCATCCTTACCCTAAGCATAAACCATAATCCTAACCCGAACCCTATTCATAATGTAAATCCTTACCCTAACCATAACCCCAAATCTCAACCCTAACCATAATCATTGATGAGCTTAAAATATGCTCATAATTTGAATGTTATAATGTATTTTTAATACCCTTACTTTTATTACTGATGGTTGTTTCAATTCTTTGATTAAAGACTTTTTATTCAAAATCAGGTAGAATCCTATAGCCAAACATTCCTATATTCCTGTAGCTTAAATGTGTCCATATTAATTACCCTGTTTGACCTCCCAAATGACTGATATAATGCATGTGGTTTTTGGATGATGAAATAGATTTAATGTGTGATTAATGAATGTATCATATTGTTTTCCATACACTCTTTCTTTTTATTTTTTTTTCCTTGTGCATCGCAGGTGGTTGAAGGAAGCATGAATGAGTCAACCGCAGCAGATCTCAACCCTGCAGTAAATTCCATTTCTAGCATGGTGTTGAGGAAGTTGTTCCAGCAAAGACTCTCTAATCAGGTCGTTGGGAAGAAATATAAATGATCATCAATTTTGGAAGAGAGGAATGCTAAATTCTCTCTTAATCGTGTTGAATAGTTATGCCTTTATGAGAAATTTGTTCCTCTATTTCAAGATGTATTCATGTCCACATCTTTCTCTAATAGAGTTAGGTAGTTAGTTGTTTTTATGATATAAATAAGTTCTCCTCTTGCGCGAGTGAGCAACAATATGTGTTAGAATTAGTACTATAATAAGAAGCAGCGTTCTTGTGTTAGTTTTCTTACAAAAAGTATAATCAATGTATTAGATTCCAAGTTTATGAATAAAAGTTGGAGTTCTGAGTTTAATTCTTGCATAAGCTTGTTGATGCTTGTTGAGGGGGCCCACTTAGTAAGTATCTATAGTTAGTTGTTTATTTCCTATTGATTACAAGTTATATTTCATTCTTGAAATTTTCAGTGCAAATTTAGTCTTATATTATTCCTGCAGCATCGGGAATCCATACATGTGTCTATTCCTACAGTGTAAGGCCAGTTCATAGTTTGTCTCTTAGTAATAGTTGTCATGATTTCTGCTTTGATTAAGTTTAGAAGGCTTTGCATTACATTCCTGTAGTATGAGTAGAATTCCTTCCATGCATTTATTTTTGGTAAATCATGACTGGAACTAGTTCTTAGTGCACATACAGTGCCACTCCATTTCAAGTATACATTCCCTAGTTTGATAATGTAAATGAACAACCATAAGAAGATGTTAGTCGCCTGCTGGAATATCCAATTCCCAGGTTAGGATTTTCCATGACTAATATATCCTTTTGTGGAATTGACCATTTTTGGTGCCGTTATCATGGATGGTGTCAAGCTAAGAACTTGTTATAGTCATTGCGTGTAGTAGTTTAGTGTGTTTATTCAAGCATTTTCAAAATTCCTTCAATATACAGTTAATTCTATTGCATGCATAGAAGAAGAGACGCTCTGGGAAGATTCCTCCCTAACCTTCCATTCATTGATAATAATCCTAAACTAGCTTATAATTTATTTGAGCAAGGAGGAGACCAAGATATTGATCCATTTGCTAAAATTCTATTTGTTGGATTACTACTTGTCCCAACTGATGAAGAACCTGAAGAAAATCTATTTGTTTTGATACTCAATCAAGCAAATATGGCACGTAATCCACCTAATTAACCTCCTACTTTTGAATTCCCCATCGTCGCTCAACAAGATAATGACAACCTTAAAAATATTCCTTCTTCATTACTTCCCAAGTTCTATGGACTAGATACAAAGGACCCAGAAATATTCTTGTTTGAGTTTTACATCTTCTATTGCAGCTATGATTACAGTTCAGATGCTCATAGGCTGAAGTTGTTTCCTTCTACTTTGAAGGAGGGAGCTCTCAGATGGTTTATGATTTTGGGAAGGGGTGTTGTTGATAGTTGGGCATCCATGCAAACAAAATTTCTTGAGAAATACAAGGAATATTGTAAGAGTGGCAGTAAGGGTGATGATATAATTAGAATTCAACAAAAGGAGGATGAAAGCCTGGAAGACTATATCTCAAGATTCTTTTTTTCCCTAAAAAAGAATTCAAACCATAATCTCAATAAATAATCTCATAAACTAATTTTTCTAAGGGGAATCAATGATACCTGTATAGATGCCCTGGACTAGATGGAAGGGTGAGATATAACCCAAGTGTCTTGGGATGATATCAAGAAAATATGTCTCAACTACTCTCAAGCAAATGTTAAGAAGGGAAAAGGTTATCAAGCCACAGTGGGAAAGTCTTCTTCCAATGGATTTTCACGGATGGAGATCACAAATTTGTTGTATGATTTCAAGCAGGACATCATAAACAACATGGCTACATAGTTGGATACTATGCAAGCTCGAAAGAAACATGAGGAAGCTGAAGTAATCTTGGCTAAGTTTTATCCACATTGTAGATAGAAGAAACATGACTACAGATGTAAGATAGTGGCTAATATGGAGGTTAAGCAATTACCCACTAATTTTAAGATGATAGAAGGTGATGATGACCAAGTATTCTTTGTTGCACAAAGGCGACCATGGGCTCAAAGAAAAGGTATGCCTCAAGACCCTTTGACTTTTGGTAATCCTTATTTTAATTATAATAACCAATGGCAACCTACATATGGCCCATCTCCACCTTGGAATACTTCTCAACCAAACTGGCCTAACTATCATAACCCTCAATGGAAATCTCCTCAAGGAGGTTGGTAGTAGTCACAAGGACAATGGACTCCACCTCTAGGTAACTGGCAGTAGGCTCCTCAATGGAGAGGTTCTCAACAATGGCAGAACCAATCCCCTGGATTCCTGCAGTTTCAACAGCCACAACCTCTATCCCTCATGCCACCTCCTGTAGCGCCTGTAGCAGATACTAGCCCTCCAAAACAAATGCCTATGCCTGCTCAACCATTGCCAAATCCTAATAATAAGTAGTAGCAGCAATAGCAACCTATGTATTCTGTAGAAGCCAATCAATATCCAACTTATGCCTTAAATATTAATTATATCCATCTCAGGTCTGGAACTACTCTTCTTGCTCCACAGTGACCTATAATTATAGAGATTCTAGACTCCGCCTTTGAACAACTTGCTGATCCTACAGAATATATACATGTACCATATACTGTCTCTAAGGAACCTATCCTGCAGCATTAGGCCAAACTTCCTTTTCCTCAAAGATTGCAAATTATTACTACATCCAAGTCTATGGAAGAGCCTACCTTTGATATTTTGGATCAGTTAAAGAATGTACACATTCAAATTCCCCTTTTTCAAGCTATTAAAGATGTCCCAATTTGTGGAAAATCCATTAAGGAGGCATGTTTAAAGAAACCAGGAAGAAAGAAAAAGGATCCCAAAACTATCCATGTTCTAGGATAGTTGGCAGATATTATGTTAGGGAAGGTAGTCATTCCAAAATATATTGACCCTGGAGTCCTGTGGTAAAAATAAATATTAATGATTAGATAGTAAATAATGTTTTGATTAACCTTGGTGCAGCCATTAATGTAATGACCTAGGACACCATGGAGTGTTTAAATATCCCAAACATTCAATCTACACCTACCGTCCTACAGCTTGGTGATAGTTCCATAGTAACACCTGATGGAGTGGTAGAAGATGTCATTGTCACCCTTGAGTCTTGGGAATACCCAGCAGATTTCACCATAGTGTCCACTAAGGAAACTTTGGGCGGATATCCTATCATCCTAGGTAGACCATGGTTAGCCATAGCTAATGCTCTTATTGGATGTCATTCAGGAGACATGACAATTTTTGATGGTCAGTCAAGAAAGAAATTGACTTTATACCCACCTGCAAAGCCTCTGCCAGACTTGTCTCAGCCCATTTGGCTAGATTTAGGAGAGGAAACTAAAGAAGTAAATTCATTGGCTCAGCTAATGATGTTGGAAACCAATCCATTTTCCTAGCTTCAGAGTGAGCATGACCTCCTTTCACACAAGTGTAGTTTATCTCTGATCTGAGTAGCCCATCTATTTCAGATAGTTGTCTTCAACAGTGTTTCTTGCAGCAACTGAATCCTGAGAGCCATCACAATTTTCTTCTCTATGACATACAAACACCACCTTTATTAGCAACCTCAATAAATAATCTTACCAAGCAAGTAGAAGTATCTCTAGGCTGCTATCTACACATCAATAATAAGTTGCCTCAGTCTCAACAGACTGCCCTGGTCACAATGTTGCAAGATCAACATAGAGCTTTTGCATGGGACTATAGGGATATGAAGGGAATAGATCCTCAACTCTATACTCATAGGATCTACATTAAGGAAGATTGTTCACCTATTAGGCAACCTCAAAGAAGAATCAACCCAGCACTCAAGGAAATAGTTAAACAAGAGCTCCAAAAATTGTTTGATGTTGGTTGTATCTATCCTATTTCAGACAGTCAATGGGTATCTCCATTGGTGATTGTTCCTAAAAAATGTGAAAAATGGAGAGTTTGTGTAGACTACAAGGAGCTGAACACAGCAACTAAAAAGGATCACTTCCCACTATCATTTGTTGATCAAGTGCTAGACTCATTATATGGTAAAAAGTATTTCTCCTTTCTAGATGGATATAGTGGGTATAATCAAATTTGAATTACCCCTGAGGATCAGGACAAAACAACTTTTACCAGTCCATGGGGCACTTTTTCCTACTTTGTCTTACCTTTTGGCCTGTGTAATGCACCTGCAACATTTCAAAGGGTAGTGACTAGTATTTTTGCTGACATTTATCATGATTCTATGGAGATCTACATGGATGACTTCACCACTTATGGAGCTACTTATGAAGAAGCATTAGAAAACTTGGAAAAAGTGTTGAAAAGATGTAAGGAGCAAAATTTGTCTTTGAATAGTGAGAAGTGTTTTATGATGATGCAAGAAAGAATTGTTCTAATTCGTCATATTTCTCAAGCAGGAATTCAAGTTGATCCTATAAAAATATAAGTCATTCTAACTTTTCCAAAACCTATGAAACAAAAGGATGTTAGAAGTTTCCTAGGACATGTTGGATATTATAGAAGATTTATCAAAGATTTCAGCAAAATAGCCAGTCCATTATATGCCTTATTGACTAAGGATTCTAAATTTAACTGGACTGAGACCTATGACAAATCTTTCCTACAGCTTGAGAAATTACTTACTCAAGCACCTATTCTTCAAGGACCAAAGTGGAGTCTACCCTTTCATATACACACAGATGCTTCTGACTACGCCATAGGGGCAGTTTTAGGATAGAAAGAGAATTCCATAGATCATACCATAAATTTCATTAGCAAAAACCTTCAAGGCCCTGAATTAAACTATACTGTCATAGAGAAAGAATTGCTAGCAGTTATGTATGCCCTGAACAAGTTTCATCATTATGTCACTAGTTACCAAATATTTGTCCATATAGATCATGTAGCAATAAGGTATTTCATGAATAAGCCTGTCATATTTGGCAGATTAGCAAGATGGATCCTATTGTTGTAGGAATTTGATATCACAATCATTGATAAGCCAGGTCAGGCTAATGTGGTGGCTGATTTCTTGTCAAGACTTCAAACAACTACACCTGTCACCCCTGAGGTACTTGATGATAGCTTTCTAGATGAACATATGTTTTCCATTGTTGCTCGAACTCCATGCTATGAAGATATTGCAATCTATGTAGCATCCAATAAGATCTCAGCCTACTTCTCACCAAAGGAAAGGCAATTGTTGGTAGAGAAAAGTTTTAACTTTTCATGGATTGCAGACTATTTTTTTTACACGGGACCTGACCAAGTCATGAGAACGTGTGTTCAGGAAGATGATACCTATGGCATTTTGCATGCCTGTCATGATGAGCCATGTGGGGTCCACTTCGCAGCTAAGAGAACATCTATGAAAGTGCTCGCTACATGGTACTATTGGCCCACATTACACAAAGATGCTGCAGCCTACACTAGAAAATGTGATAGATGTCAACATATGGGGAGACCAATAAGGTCTGATGAAATGCCCCTATACCCTCAAGTGGTAGTCAGTCCCTTTGACAAGTGCGGCATGGATTTTGTTGGACCCATTGATCTTCCATCCAATGGGAAATCATATATTTTGGTTTGTACTGATTATGTAACCAAGTGGGTGGAAGTGAAAGCAATGACACATGCCTATGATAATAAGGTTGTTGATTTCATATATGAGCAGTTTTTTACTCGGTTTGGAGTCCCAAGGGAACTTGTTACTGATCAAGGAACTCTGTTTACATCCAACTTAATTGTTGCATTGATGAATAATTACAAGATCAGGCATACAAATTCTAGCCCCTACCACCCTCAAGCTAATGGTCAGGCAGAGGTTACCAACAAAGAAATTGAGGCAATCCTTACTAAGACAGTATGGTTACACAAGAAGGATTGGAGCAGTCACCTTTTTGAAGTAGTCTGGGCCTATAGGACAACATGAAAAACTACAGGGTTCACTCCTTTTGAGTTACTCTATGGCAAAACTGCCATGTTGCCAATAGAGTTTGAACATAAGACCTTAAGGACTGCTCTCCAACTTAACATTGATATTACTAGAAGCTCAAAAGGAACACCTCCTACAGTTGAATGTGTTGGATGAGATGAGGAAATCCACTCTACAGCATACCAAAGCCATCCAACAGCAAAGGAAAAAATGACACGATCACCATATCATAACTAAGCAATTCTCTGTTGGTGATTGGGTGTTGCTCTATGACTCTATGTACAAGGAAAATCAAGGTAAACTCACCACAAGATGGCTTGGTCCTTATGAAATAGAACATGTATTTGATAATGGTTCAGTTCAATTAGCTACAATAGATACTATTCAATTCAAGCTATTAGTTAATGGACACCATCTTCGGTTGTATCATAAGCCAACATCCAAAGAAGAATTTATGAAGCAGTTTGTTTCAAATGCGGCCACTGATCTTCCTGCATCAAAAGGCTTCATCCTTTCTCCTGCAGTATCTCTTTAAATTCCACATTGCATGCCCATAATAAAGGTTTCCTTTTTAAGGAAGTCACTTTCTTTGCTTTTCATCCATCACCACCATTCATTTCCTCTTCTTCCACGTCACCCATCCATGTCATCCATTCTACCATACTGCCCTAATTTATGATTTCGCTTCCAGTTGTCATTTCATGCTGACGTTGTGATCTTTCCTAGCATGCATGAGTACTTGTTACAAGGTACACAATATCTTTTATTGTCACATCATTTATATATTTCATTTATTCATTAATTGCAATGTACATGTCAGTCATCATTTCTTGATCTTCACCTATCCTTTTGTACATGTGTGGACACATGTCAAATTTTAAGTAGGGGTTGGGATAATCCATTTCAAACTTTTTCTTAGGCCATTGTCACAACTATTTGGATATTTTTATTTTCTTGTACTTTCCAAATATGATTGCGTGTTTTTATCCTAAAAAACAATTAACTGCTTGATTTGGGTAGTTCTTAACAATCATTTCATGTAATCATCTTTCTAGCCATTCTTGGAAAAGTAGAGAAAACTAATGGAAGGATAGAAAGAAGTAGGGTAGAAAAATTTTAAAAAAAATGAATTTTTAGAAGAAGTTCGAATTTCAGGAATCTCAGCAGGATAACTTGTGAATATGGGTGGCTAGTTAGTAAGACATGAGCCTGCAACTCGTGAACCTTTGACGCACAATCCTCAAATGGTTCAAGCATTCAATAATTGTGGATGGTTGAATTATTTTCTGAGGATAGATTCCTTTGATGAGGAAGTTGCAGGTGAGTTCTTGAGAACTCTTTCAGAAGGAGAAGCTACAGTATATGGTATGACAGTAGCTGTTACAGAAGAGAGGATTGCAGAAGTAACTGGGCTTCCGATGGTAGGAGAAAATTTTCCTTTAGGAAGGGATGTTGTCTCTGCTAGGGCAGACTTTACAATACCAACAGATGGACCATTGGAGCTTTCTAAACATTGATGCAAATGGGTATCACTGCCTCCTCCATACCTGGAAATGCCAACTTCATAATTAGGTACTTGAACTGCGAGGGGTGTTTTTCCTATTTGCATTCCTACCATTTGAAATTATTAAGTCACATGAGGCACGGTTTAGCTGTTAATGTTCCAAATTTTCTGTTAAACCTTTTACAACAATGTGCCCATGAAACCCAGAAGGGTAGGAATAACTCTATTGCCCATCATGCCCTCATTAAATTTTTGATTGAGTGTTCCCTAAGGGATGTGTCACCCGTTTCATGGAAAGAATTTGTTTCCCAAAAGGGTCTGCAACTTCTAGAGCCTCCTAAAGCACTCCCTTTTCAGCATAAGAAAAAGAAAAGAAGAGTGGAATCTACAAGTAGGGAAGTTGAGAAAGAATCATCTACTCCTGCAGCACCTAGTCCTGCAGCCTCCGCACTAGAACCCCCTACCCAAGTATAAACTAGGTCTTCTAGTAGAAAAGAAAAAGGGAAAACGAAGGTCGAAGAATCATCTAGGGTAGAACAAACCCCAGAATCTAACCCTCATGTTCAAAAGAGAAAACATTCTACTCCTACAGCACCTTCCCCTATATTAGTTTCTCCTACAGTAATGCTTGTTGCTACTAAATTTTCACCATCATCCTCTCCTCCTGAGCCTAGGAAAGATAGGAAGAGGAAATCCACAAAAGTATCTTCTGCAACATTTCCAAAAAGAGCTTCAACAAGGAAGCAGCGTAAAGTTACCTCCACTCCTCCTCAACCTTACATTATAGTAATTTATGAGGAGTTAGAAAAATATAGTCATGATGTTTCTCAGAATGTATTTGAGAATGTTGAACAAAGTCCATTTGTTATTTCAGAAGAACTGCAAACTGAGCCAATGGAAGTTGAAGAAGCACAACAAGATAATAATGAAAGGGGGATACCAAGTCTTGATGGCTTAGCCAAAGCAGTTAGGAAAGTTTCAGGAGAAGCACAATCTCTTCCTGCGTAGCAACAAGAAACCATCCTACAATAAGAAGAAGAATAGCTTGGACAATCTGAAGTGTCCAATGAGACTCCATCATCCCCTAGAACCTGCAAAGCATTGGTTGTCTATAAAAGGACATTATTGATTGAGTATTTGGAATATCATAGGACTACATGGAGGCCTATCACATTCCAAACTTTGAGTTTCTGCTATTTGGCCAAAATTGAAATTCAACAAAGCCTTTAGGAGGAGGAGAAGAAGAAATTAAAAAGAGAAATTGAAAAACAAAAACAAGAGACTCAAGAAATGAAAAATAAAATGGATGAAATGATGTATATCACTGGAAAGATTATGGAATGTAGGCCACCACCAAGGGTATATGCCATGTGTCTTAAAGAACAATTTCTTTGGTTTCAATTAATGAGAATTTCAATAAATTTGGATCTTGTTATTCATACAGCTTGGGAATTCTATGATGCATGCCAAGTAGCACCTAATTGGTTGAAAAATTCCTTATGTGAATTTTATTTGCATGGTTTGATAATTCCCTCTGAAACAGAGTGGAATACACTTCTCTATATTGGTGATATTCATTTGAGGTAACTCATGTCTTGGGCGGCCAATGAAACTAATTATGGGAAATAGTTAGAAGCTTATGAAGAGGCTAAGAGAAATGAACCAATACCACTGCGACCTGAAAGTTTAGATTCCCACACAATTTTGAGAGCTTGACTTCACATTGTGTATGGATTTAATGATCAAACTATAAGAATGAAGATATTTGATATCAGGAAGCAAGTATATGATGAATTCAAAGGCCAACCATATTTTTTTTGGAAGCTTGCATCTTCCAGGATTGAGGCAAGATGGGAAAGACTGACTGTTGGTCTAAGGAATTCTAAGCCTCATAGCCCTTTGAATTTTAAAGCAACCCTTGGAAGAACAGAGAAGTACATGCAGCTTGGTCTACAGAAAAGGTTTGAGTTGTGGCTACCATTGACATTTCGTCCCCCAGTTTTCATATGGCCACTTTATCCTTATCGAGCTATAGATGTTAATAAGGATACAAAAACCCGTAGATATGAGAGGTTCCAAAACTTTAGAGGTTTCTACTACAAGTTTCGGACTTCATTGTAGGGCCATACTACACCTGATCTCATAGAAACAACTAGAAAGCTTAATGTTGGAGGACCATCATTAGAATAAGTAGGGGGCAGATGATGAGCTTAAAATATGCTCATAATTTGAATGTTATAATGTATTTTTAATACCCTTACCTTTATAACTGATGGTTGTTTTAACTCTTTGATTAAAGACTTTTTATTCAAAATCAGGTAGAATCCTATAGCCAAACATTCCTATATTCTTGCAACTTAAATGTGTCCATATTAATTACCCTGTTTGACATCCCAAATGATTGATATAATGCATGTGGTTTTTGGATGATGAAATAGATTTAATGTATGATTAATCAATGTATCATGTTGTTTTCCATACATGCTTTCATTTTGCTTCTATTTCCTTGTGCATCGCAAGTGGTTGAAGGAAGCATGAACGAGTCAAGCGTAGCAGATCTCAGCCCTACAATAAAGTCCATTTCCAGCACAGCGTCGAGGAAGTTGTTCCAGTGAAGACTCTCTGACCGAGTCGTTGGGAAGAAATCTAAATGATCATCAATCTTGGAAGAGTGGAATGCTAAATTCTCTCTGAATCGTGTTGAACAGTTATGCCTTTATGAGAAATTTTTTCCTCGATTTTAGGATGTATTCATGTCCATGTCTTTCTCTAATAGAGTTAGGTAGTTAGTTGTTTTTCTGAAATAAATAAGTTCTCCTCCTATGCGAGTGAGCAACAGTATGTCTTAGAATTAGTACTGTAATAAGAAGCAGTGTTCTTGTGTTAATTTTCTTATAGGTAGAATAATCAATGTATTAGATTCCAAGTTTATGAATAAAAGTTGATGGAGTTCTGAGTTTAATTCATGCATAAGCTTGTTGATGCTTGCTAAGGGGGGACACTTCGTAAGTATCTGTAGTTAGTTGTTTATTTTCTATTTATTACAAGTTAGATTTAATTCTTGAAAGTTTCAGTGCAAACTCAGTCTTATATTGTTCTTGCAACATCGGGAATCCATCCCTTTGTCTGTTCTTGTAGCATAAGGCCAGTTCATAGTTTGTCTCTTAGTAATAGTTGTCATGATTTCTGATTTGATTAAGTTTAGAAGGATTTGCATTACATTCTTGTAGTATGAGTAGAATTCCTTCCACGCATTTATTTTTGGTAAATCGTGACTGGAACTGGTTCTTAGTGCACATACTATGCTGCTCCATTTCAAGTATACGTTCCCTGGTTTGATAATGTAAATGAATGACCATAAGAAGATGTTAGTCACCTGCTGGAATATCCAATTCCCAAGTTAGGATTTTTCATGATTAATATATCCTTTTTTGGAATCGACCAATCATAACCCTAACCCTAAGCATTATCTTAACCCTAAACCTAACCCAAACCCTTCCCCTAATTGAGCATTAATCACAAATTCAATTGAACCCTAAATCCTAAATTTATTTGAATGCTAACCCTTATCATTTATAAAACCATAATCTTATTTTAAGGCTAACCCTAATCATATTTAAAATTTAACCCTAAGACTAACCCTAATTAAACACTAACCCTAATGTTATTTGAATGTTAACCATAGTTTAATACTGACACTAACTCAAAGATTACCCCTAATTCAACCATAACCATACCTCAATTTTTTTCCCTAATTGAACCCTATCTTAACCTCGACCCTAGCTCTAATTAAAGTTGAACCTAAATCCTAATAAAAGTTTGAATCTAAACATGTTTGACTAGGCTAACCATAACTTATATTAAATTTTTATATTAAATATACTAAAATATTAATATTTATCTAATAATATAATAAAATAATATAGTATAATTATATATTAATTCATGTTATGTGTTGTGTCGTGACTACTACTAGCTTATCTATCTTAATATATTAATCAATATATTATATGCCAAGAGATATCATTTTCAAGGCGTATTTTTTAAATTCAAAAAAGAGAAAAAGGAAAAAAATATGCCTTGAAAATGATATCTCTTGGTGTATAATATATTGATTAATATATTTAGATATATAAGCTAGTTTATAAAATAACAAAAAGATTTATTTATTGGTCATTTTCAAATTTTAAAATCTTTTTAAAATAAAAAGATTTTATTTATTTAAACCTTTTAAAATGTAAAATCTTTTAAACTTTGAATATTTCAAAATTTAAAATCTCCTCAATTCTAAATTTATTTATTTCATTTAAAATATTTATTCTATTTTAAAACTTATTTATTTACTATCTTAAAATTTTCTAATTTTTTATTCTTTTTGGATTTTACATTATATAATTTTTATTGGTTTTTAATTTTTTTGATTTTTTTTGTTTGGAATTTTATACTTTTTGTATTTTTTGATGACTCAAGAGACAAACGACATGGAAGTGAATGAAAAATGAAGACAAAAAAAATTGATACCAAGATGAACAAATGACACAAAAATGAAGACAAAAAAGAAAACGTGGTGACGCAAAAACCAACGTAAAAACTAAAGATGAACAATAAAGAATGAAAACGAAGAGAAACAGTGAAACAAGATGATGAGAGAAAGGAAGTTGATGGAAAAATAGGGATCAAGATCAGAACCAAACTCAGAACATGAACCTTCAAAAAGATCAAGGTTCTAGTTCTAATTCGAGATCGCAACCCGACAAGGCATAAGCAAAAAGGGGACATGAAAATTGGGATCAGACCGAAACTAGGAATATGAACCTTACCAAGGTTCAAGGTTCTTGTTCTAATCCAAAATCCAATTTCAAAACAAACAACAGGAACATATTAAAGATAAGAATGTGGAAATTAGAGTTGGGGTAGAAATTAGAACATGAACCTTTCGAAGGGGCAAGGTTCAAGTTCTATTCTGAAACCTGATTTTGAAACAAAAGAGGAAAGGGAAAACAAGCAAGGTCTGAGGGTTGTGAAAAACTCTAGGAAAAGACCAAAATGATAGCAAACACAAAAAGAGAGACAAAAATTGAAACAAGTGAAGAGGGAAAAGAAAAAATGAGAATGACAAAGCGCAAAACACAACGAAACAAACCAACAAAACAAAAGAAAACAGAGGGGATCTCGACTTTTCCAAGTAAAAATTTGGGGTGTGTATGCAGGGCATAACAGTGTCTCCTTAGGTTTGGTTCCCTTAAACTTTGTAAACAGTGAGGTTTTTCTTGTGAGGCTATATTTGAATAGTAGACTCAAGCAGCTATTGCTCACCATGGTTTTTCCCATATTGGGTTTTCCACGTACATTTTATGTTATACAAATTTGTGTGTGATTGATCTCTCTGCATAATCTTCTAATTTGGTTTAAAGAGATTTAATCACTAGTTTTATTAACTCTACTAATTCACCCCCATCTCAGTAGATAGGAGTATTCCAACACTCTCTACATCTATCCATC
The DNA here is from genome assembly GCA_007258455.2 of Sequoia sempervirens. Classification (NCBI taxonomy): domain Eukaryota; kingdom Viridiplantae; phylum Streptophyta; class Pinopsida; order Cupressales; family Cupressaceae; genus Sequoia; species Sequoia sempervirens. The sequence goes on from VDFB02030839.1 coordinate 53,939, forward strand.
TATCTTTATATACTTACTTCTCAATCTCTCTCCCCTCACACATGTCTCTTCCTTATCCCTCTAGATATATCTCTGCATCTTTACCTCTCTCTTTCTCTACCTAGCTCTCAAATCATCCCTCCCCCTCTTTCACCCTATCCCTTTAGACATCTCTATGTATCTCTCCCTCCCCTCTCTCCCTCTCTGCTTCCCTCTATACTTCCCTCTATATCACACCTCTCTCACACTCTCCCTATCCCTCTAGAGATCTCTTTATCTCTCTCTCTCCACTATCCTTCTCTCTTCCCTATCCCTCTAAACATCCCACTACATATATTCCTCTCTCTATACCTACCTCTCTCTCCCTCCCTCTCCATATCCCTTTAGATATGTGTCTATTGTTGAACACCCTAAATACTAAGAGGGGGGTGAATCAATATTCCTTGAATTTCATTAACTTAAAAGTGCATTCAAAGAATCTCAATGAACTTTAAAAAATGACAAGATAGATTAAAGCATTCACCACAACAATCAACATAAGAACACCAAATTTATGTGGAAAACTTTAATTAGGGAAAAACCACGATGAGGATTAACTCACAATATATGAATATCAATACTGATTATAAAAATGGTTCACTATTGGAAGGGCTCACTACTCGGAGGACTCATTGCCCAAAAAATAGGAAAGCTCACTCCCCAAGGAAGATCACTTCTTCTAGAATTACAAAAGATATACAAAAGGATGTGATGCAAGAGCAACCAATGGTGAGGGAAATCTTGCATCACCCAAAAAAAAAGTGTTTCCTTATTTTTCTTTAGTGTTTTTGAGTCCCACGATGGCACTTAAGGGGTATAAGACAATCAAAAGTCAAAAAAGGTGAAAAATGGTCACTTACTATTTTAGTAAGTTTGCTTAAATAGGCTCATATAGACCTAAAAAAATTACCCCAAGGAGTGGAACTAAAAATATTTCTAGTGGCAGAAGAATCATCTCAACACCCTACACCATTTGGAAGATATTAAAGTTTTTGTCTCTCGAAATTTCTCCTATGCAGCTTCAACTTCAAATTTGAAAACCTTAAAAGCCTCAAAAAATCTCAAAAAATGGATGAAACGATATCTAATGGTTTTCACATTGTACATATTTTTTAGAGCTTTCCAACAATATATTATAATAGAAAATCGGGCACCCGGGTCAAAAGTTATTGCCTTGAGAAGTAGCCCCAATAAAAAGTGAATTTCATTAAAATATCTTCCTAGGAAAGAAATCAAATGGTGGGACTTTTTGCACCGAAATAAAAGGGAAAGTTACACTTTCTAGAACATTCTAGGGTTGTTAATGAGTAAAATAAAAGGGTTAAGTGGAGGTTGTAGAAGGTGCCTCCATTAGTGTAGATTGTGGCTCTGAATAATGGATTTTATTTTCAAAGTTGATTTGGATGTAATGAATCAAGCCCATGAGGCTGTAGCCTTATTATTTTGAATTTGTAATTTCACTTTTGTAAAAAAATTGAAAGTGGGTTGTTTTCTATCTTATATTTTTTGTGTTGTTATTTTTTATTGTGTTTTGTGTGGGGTTTGGGTGGTGTATCCCTCATCAGGATAGCTCACTACCAGAGTTTGAATTGCTAACAATGCATATGTTATATGTTGGAGATACAATTCCACATTCGGCTTAGAAATTTAACTTTACACACTTCATCATTCACTGCTATCACCTTTTGCACTTCATAATCTCATTCTATCTTACTTCACACAATCCCAACACTAAATTGACCTTATATTTAAATGCATATCATCTAGAAACACTCATACCATCAATTAGGTCAACCTAATTAGATAAGATGTGTGATATAAAAACTTTTCAGCTCAAAAATCCATCATACATACCTTGTGGAAGAAATCAAAATGTGTTCACCAAAATAGTTCAGCATGACCTATAATCACTCCTATGATTCCACTCCATACACAATATGGTATTGCACGACCCTAAAACCCTTAGGTCAACAATACACAATAAAACTAGTGAAGAAACAACTAAATGAACCAAATGTTCATTCACAATTTGATATGTGGACCACCAAACCACTTGACACTCAGAGTGTGCACACATATAACATCTTCAAACACTTCCTCAAATTTACAAAACATAATTATCATATGTTGTGTGTGGAGCATTCCAACATGCACTTTGCACCAGTAACACTACCTTTACTCATTCCAATACACTTTCATCAATATATTTTTCTATGGAAGACATACAGCCCTAAAAATTTGTATGGAGACTCCTTCAACACATACCATGATCACCTCAAAACTGTATGAAAAGAATCTACAAAGCATAACAATGTGGACCAAAAAACTGATGCTCTGTTACATACTATTCCAATTTGAAACTTAGCCAATTTCTCCAAAACACTTGTTCTTCTCTAGACTATATGCATAATAAAGTACCATTACATCTACAATGGGTTATTGTTAATGACAACACCATACATAATCATGCTCATGTTACTAGAAATCTCCCCCTTTGTCATTGATGGCAACATACTTCTCTTCATCACTCCCCCTTTAACATCATGGGAAAAGGGTACAAAATTTGCATTATATCCACATGATGCACTCCCCCATACTGATATATCTACATGAGAATTTAACTCCCTCTTTCTATGCTATCCATCACCAAAAAGAAAAAAATTGTACTATAACACCATATACTAACTCTACATATGTACATGAGATCAAAAAATGTCTATACAGTTCAAAACGAATTATACACCTTAACTAGATGAGGGTGATATACCCTTATATGCCTTTAATTTTACAAGGTTTCTCTCCCAATACTGCTTGGCCAGCTACCAATCCTTCTTGGTTAAGGAAAGAATATAGCACTGATTCTCAAATTGTATGGTACATGGAGGTCTTCTCCTTCTTCTAGAGAACTAGGTACTGATTTCTTTTCCACAACCTTCTCTGCATTGGCTAAAACTCCAATCAAAGATGTAAACCTTACACTTACCATGTCTTAGAGCTAACTATACTACATTATTATTTTCTCTTTTTCTTCCTATAGCAAAAAGAATTGACCATTTATATTTTTAATGACCACTTTGGTTTCTCCATCTCCATCATTCACCAGATCATAAACACCTAAGGCTTGAGAAATTTGAGAGAGAAATTGATTCCATTTTATCCTTTATGATCCTTGTAGAAAATGGAAACTTCAAACAAAATTGAAACAATCCAAAAAAAAATTAACTTCCTTCAAGTTGTTTTGGAACTTGGAATGTGTACTAGCACATTTATCTGAAACCTTATTTATCCTCTTATCATTCATCTTCTTTTCTACTTTGTCTCTATATTTTCTTCCAATCTAGAAGAGTATTTGTTAAAGGAATCTAACAATAACTTCAACTATTGCACACCGGATAAATAATTGTCAATAGATACTTCAAGAAGGCCTTATTGAAATACCTTAGTAGCTTCATCAACCAACTTACACTCTTTTGGCGAGTTTGAAGATTCTCCTTTCTTGCAAAGGCATGAAATACATCACCAAGATGCAACTTGTGGAGGGAAGAAATCTTATCTAGGTCTACTTGACCTTGTTGCATAGGGATATAAAGAAGTTGTGCAAACACCACTGGTTGGAACTACAATTGCATATCCAAACTATTTTTAAGTGAATCTTCAGAGGGTGCGAAGGATTCACCACCTATTTTTTATTCTTTCTTATCACTTTTCTCCTTCTCAGCATTGATAGAAATATTTTTTATTCTTCTTAACTATCGGAGGAGGAAAATTTTCTTCTTTTTGTGCTTCAGTCTTCTTCAGGGCATCTTTCTTATCTTCTTTACTTTTCTCAGCATTTATCTTCACATCTAGAGGGATGTTATTAGTCATTATTTCTTATTTCTACTCATTACCATGCTCATGTTTCTCAATGATAGGCTCATTTCTTTCCAAGAGGGGCATGTCCTATTGCATCCAATCTTCATCATTCAGAGAGGCTCCCAATTTTTTAATAAGTATTTCAACTATCTATAGTGTCTATTTCCTTAACTTCTCTATATCATCCTTATCTCTGCTCATAAGAGTACTTACTCTTTGTTTTTTCCTTTTTTTTTTCATACAATTGAGACAACTTAACACTTTTCTCTTGATTTAATGAGGAACCAATCTTCTCCAAGGTAAAAAATTTCATCTTTACATCTTTTGCAATAGCCTCATCTTCTTGCACTCAATAAACCTTTTAGATCATATGATAACTGATCTTCTTTCTCACCTAGATGCTAGCATTAAATTTCACCATATATTTGACAATGACCTCTTCAACTATTGCCCCATCTACATCATTCTCACTTGGATACATTTCGATTGTATCCTTTAGGATTCTAAACTCTATTATAGCACTAAATAGTGAATCAAGCTTCGGGGTATTGTGCTTACTCTTTTCCTTTCCCTTTGACTTACATTTGGATTATCGTTTTTCTTCTCCTTTCTTAGAACTATTCTCTCTTCTTCAAAAAATGAATGCTTCCTTTTCCTCTTCCTCTTCACCTTTTGTATCCACCACATTAATTTTCTCTTTGCACTAGTCTCTTCTTGAGAGACTTGATACTTCCTTTTCTGGACCAATGGTACTTCTTCCTCTTCCTCTTCTTCTTCTTCTTCACAATTGAGATAATTTTCTCTTGTTTATTTTTCTTTCCTTCTTCTCTTTGGAGATTTTTCTTGTGCAAGGGATTTGGATGTGTCTATATTCTTAGAACCACCTGTTAGTTTAGTTTTGGAAGGTTTTGTAATAGTTGGTGTGGAGAAAAAGGTCCAGACTGACCTTGTTCTTGTAGTTTGTGGAGAGGTAGATGTGCCTTTAGACTTCTTCGTACAACCCTTAGGAGTACTAAACTCCCTATCCAACCTATATTTCATCTTTTTGACCCTATCTTTAATATCCTTCTTATTTTCAAGGTTCTCTTCCACACTCTTATTGATCAATTTCTTTGTTATATCTTCATAAGTACTAAACCATTCAACAATTTCATCTCTATTTTTTCTCAACACAATCTTTGCAAGGTGAGTCCACTTTCAATTTTTTCTACCCCATAAGGTACCTCTGAAACCCAAACAATCCTAGGTTCAATGGAATCCACGTAGCAGTGATCTCTACCAACCATAAAAGTGATCATTTTTTATATTTTTTCATCACCTTGGATGGAATTATTTCTCTTTAACTCACCTTTTCTTAAAATGTTTTGAAAAATCCCCACAAAATTATCTTCTGAGACTCAAAATATACAAATCTCTTTAGATGATCTCTAATTTGCATAGCTACCAGAATATTGTCTAACCATACTACATTCTTTGCTCTGGGTAACTCATTGAGAAAGTAAAACATCAAGAAAATGACTAGAGTACCATACTGGAAAGGATATCTTGAATCCTTTATCTTCTGAAAATTCTCCATCAAGTATAATCTCAATAGCTCACAAAGATCAAAATATTTTCCTTCTTTCACCATCTGATGGTTCGTGTGTATTGCGGTAGCAAAGTCAAAATTCACTCTATTTGTGTAGAAAATATTGTAGCCAATCATCATTGAAGCATATTTCATCACAAGATATTCAATTTCACTTATAGTTAGGGAATTCTTATCAAAATTCACTCTGATAAGATTCATAACCACTTCATTCTTTACAACCTTCAATGCAGAGACTAGTCCAGTGGAGCTCAAACTAGTAACAACCCTAATTTCCTATTTGGTTATCATGTGTAGAATTTCCAGCCATATGAGTTTTTCGTGCATGCTTCTCAAAACATACTTCACCCACTCATCTTCAAGACTAAAATTTGGAAACCCTATCCACACATCCAGCTTCTTCTTCATCAAGATGGCATAGTTTGGTTTCAACTCGAAATTACTCCATATGCACTTTTTCCTTAAACTCCTCCATCTTCAAATGATCATATTCATCCGTCTTTGAATGAATGTTAATTTGCACACCTTCTATGTGCAACACATTTATAGGAACTCTAGAGAATCCACCATCATTATCTATTTCCATTGATTTATGTAGGTGCATCTTAAACTTAGGTCTCGGCCTCTCAAGCACATCAACAAATTTTGGAGTAAACATTATGAACTTCTCTAAACTAGAGTTTGTAAGGAATTGAAAATACCTCATGAAAATTCACCAATAGGGTTTTATCCAATAATTCACAAATTCTTTCACTTTTCTCTCCTCTTCAAATGCTTTCAAGTGTTAGAGTAAAGGTTTTCACTTAATTATATAAATTAAGTTGCCTTTATTCTACTCTTAAGATTTCACTTAAGTTGCATATTGTGACATTTAAGAATTAATATAGTTATTAAATGTCTACCTATTAGGGTTACTTTTTAGGTTTTGCTTGATCTCCTTTTAAGGATTGATCTTTGTAAATATTTAATTCTATTGTTTTGATAATATATCTCTCATATTACAGAGCTTCAAACCCTCTCTTTCTTTTTTCTCTATTCTCTTCCCTATGACTGGTATCCCTTTGCATGCAGGTGTTCTTGGACTCTGAAGTTGGTTTTCACAACTTCTACATGGTATCAAAGCATGGGCCTCCTGTAGCATGTTATTTTTTTGAATATTTTGGAGCTACGAGGGTTGGATTTGGCTTTCACAGGTTTTCAATTTGATTTTTTGTGGATCTAGGGGTTGCCTAATTTTTTGGGCATTTTGGACCAAAACGGACCTCGCTATTGAGTCCGCATCACCCAAAAACCCATATTTTCATATAAAATTCATCCAATTTGGCCATATTCGACCAAAAAGGAAAAAAAATTGTCCCAGAGCTGTACAGCCCTAGGGCACGCCATTCGAGGTGAAAATCTACAAAAAAAAAATTTAAAAATCAATTTTTAATTGATTTTTTAAAGTTTTTTATTTGGAAATTGGTGCTCCCCATTCAAACCAGGGGCACCACCCAATAGCCACCTGGCGGCCACCCTAGAGCCGCCCAGCAACCACCGGAGAGCTGCTCAGCCAACGGTGCAGCCGGCCACCGGCCAGCCACCAAACAAAGGCCATCGTTCAGCCCTCTGCCGGCCTGCCGCCATAGCCCCGATGGCCCGCCGCCATAGCTCCTCCACCACACCACCAATTCGTATCCCCCTAGTCACACAGCAGACCAGGGGCCAATTTTTTTAGCCCCCAGGGCTTACAGGGGGCCAAATTGTACCTTTTTAGCTACCTTCACAAAATCGGCTATAACTTGGGCGTTTTTTCTCTGATTTTAAAAAAAAAATAGGTGTTGGAAAGCTGGCTCTGAGCCCATCCTGATGGTGTAGGATTTTTTTCAAAATTTTCTACTTTGGTTGCCTTTTTTAGCAGTCAAAGTCAGAAGATATTTTTGTACTTCGAGGGGCATAACTTGCTCATTTTTGCTCCATTTTTTGAAAATGAATAGGTGTTGGAAAGGTGGTTTTGTGCTCTTTCCAGATTTACAATTTATTTCATCAGAAAATTCACTAGGTACACAAAGAATTGTCCTAATAATTTTTTTCTTTTTCTAGCTTTTTCGCTGAAAATTCTCTATTGGGGTTTGGTTTCTTGCATTGTGGGGGAAGTTTTTTTTCTTTATTTTTGTCATTTACTTCAGAAAACCAGAAAATCTTCACAAAAAATTCATTAAACCTTTCCAACCATGGCCAAAAACGCTCCTACTGTTGAACTTCTCACACCTCATAACTATCACACTTGGAAGGAATTCATGATAGGTCTTCTCAAATCAAGGGGGTTGTGGTCTTGTTTAGACACAATTCAACTAATTTTGACATGGCCATTTGAGGTTATGCAGCATATAAATAAGATGGATGAGGTCATGGGGTTGATTTCCTTACATGTTTCAAACAACTTGTTGTTTTATCTTGATGGGTGTAACAGTCCTCTTAAAATGTGAACCAAGTTCAGTGATTTATTTGGTACCATCAATCAATTTTGTGCCATCCAGATTGAGGCAAAGTTGATTTCACTTGTACCTGATTCTTTTCCCACTATTGAGGACTTTTTGATGAAATTCAAACAATAAAGATCTCTTCTACAGGGTTGTGGTAAGACCAAAACAGATGAGGAGTGTATATACCTGATTCTTTCTAAGCTTTGAGGTCTAATTTAGATCTTGTCTTCCACATTTTATTTCACCATGGATGCATTGGGAAACTGTTTTACCATGCCTACCTTTGAGGTGTTTTGTGATCGGTTGACATGAGAGCAAGCCAAGATATCACAATTGGATGCTCTCACAGGATCTAAGAACCAAGCATTGGTAGATTAGTCATCTAAATGGAAAAAGAAGCAGAAACCAAAGCCCAAGACAGATTCAGCTGGTAGTGAGACTTCCTCCAAGCCACCTCCTAAAATTGGTTCAAAACCACAATTCAATTCTAAATAGGGAAAATCTTTGAATTCTGGTGAGTCTTCCTCCAAGACTAAGAAGAAATCTGGTGATCCTTGTAGTTTTTGTGGCAAGGAAGGACATCCAGTTTCCAGGTGTTGGAAACATTTAGAGGCTTTAGAGGAAGCCATGCAATAGCATAATATCACCTCACCTCAGCCTCCTTCACAACCCACAGGGAAAGGTCATGCTCTTTCTGCATGAGCATTGTCCTCAGGATGCACTTGGATTCTAGATTCTAGTGCTTCTCACCATATGACACACACAAAGGATTTGGTCACCGCTCTTTCCCCTTCAGGCACTAGACATATTGTAGTTGGTGACTCAACATAACTTTCAGTTCAGGGTTCAGGTACTATTTCATTGGATGGTGGTTGTCTTCGGGATGTGCTTATGATTCCTGACATTTTGACAAATCTTCTATCTGTTTATTAGATTTTCCACTCTAGCTCTGGTAAGACAGTTGAGTTCTCATCACATGATGTGGTTATTCGAGACCTTCATGATCCTGAATTGGTTGCGGCTACTAGGAGTGTTGATTTTTCATCTCATTTATATAGATTTGGTGGCTATGAGAGTTTAGACACTAGTGGTTCCTCTCTTATAGCACATGCAAATTCAGTGAGTAGGCTTTGGCATGAGCATTTTGGCCATGTCAATTATAGATATCTACAGTAGATGAGTACTCAAGCACTTGTGATTGGGCTTCCACAAATTTCTTGTACTGATGGTGTATGTCGAGGCTGTGCCCTTGGAAAACATCATCGAGATCCTTTTCCTAAGGGTCAAGCCACACATGCTAAGGTACCCCTAGAGTTGGTACACCATGATCTTATGTCCTTTCTGACTCCTTCCTTTTCAGGGGCCTAATATGTGCTCACTTTTACTGATGACTTCCCCAAACGTACATGGGTGTACTTTCTTAAGTACAAATCTGATGTCTTTGACTCATTTAGGACCTTTAAGACATTTTTGGAGAAGCAATCTGGACTTTCTATTAGGAGGATACACACAGATAATGGGGGGGAGTATGTTAATCAGGCTTTCAAATATTTTTGCACTAAGCATGGTTTACAGCATTAGTTTACAATCCCTTACACCCCTCAGTAGAATGGTGTTGTTGAGAGAAAGAACAGAACCTTATAGGAGATGGAAAATTGTATGATACAGTCTCGAACTATGAGTTCTTCATTTTGGGCTGAGGCAGTCCATTGTGCCAATTATATTCAAAATTGGATGCCTCATAAGGCATTGCGACATATGACTCCTGAGGAGGCTTGGACCCATGTAAAGCCTAATGTTTCTACATTTTGAGTTTTTGGTAGTGAGGCTTGGGAATTTATTCCAAATGCTCAGTGAAAAGCCATGGAGAGGAAGAGTTGACCACTCACATTTGTTGGCTACTATGAGGATGTTGAGAGGCCTTGTTTCGATGGGATGTCCAGTTTGATGAGCACTATCCTCAAATGGATTCTCCATCACTAGCTTCTCCCTCATTTCCTACACCTCCCTCTTCATCTCTTGAGGATGATGTAGATGATGATCCACCATCTCCACCACCACTAGTTGCTTTACATTTCCCTAGGTGGACCCGTATTACTATTGATATAGTTGGTTCTTTGGTAGTTGGTTCTATTCTTTTGAGTCATGCCATTTTGGATGATCCTCAGAAGTTTTTAGAGGTGACAGGTCACCTTGAGTGGGATAGGTCCATGGATGAGGAGTATTCTTCTTTGATGAAGAACCATACTTGGGATCTTTGTCCTCTTCCTAAGGGAAGAAATTTGGTTTGGTGCAAGTGGGTGTACCATACCAAGTATGTTGTAGATGGTTCTATTGATAGGTATAAGGCACGTCTTGTTGTGAAGGTGTTTTCTCAAGTAGAGGGTATTGACTACTCTAAGACCTTTGCTTCTATCACAAAGATGAACTCTATATGCCTTGTACTTTCACTTGTCACTTCATAGGGATGGGCAGTGTTTGAGATGGATGTGAAGAGTGCTTTCTTGCATGGAGACCTACATGAGGAGATCTATAGGGAGCAACCCCAGGGATTTGTGCAGGACACTTCTTGGTTTGCAAACTTCGGTATTCATTGTATGGTCTCAAACAAGCCCCTCGAGCTTGGTATGAGAAGATGGACTCTTTCTTGCTTTCCTCTCACTTCACACGCTGTCATTCCAATCACATAGTGTATATTCAGCATCAGGAGGGTGATCTTTTGATTCTTGTGATATATGTAGATGATCTCATTCTTACAAGTAGCTCATCCTCCATGATTCAGAGTGTTTAGAGAGCTTTGATGGAGCAGATTGAGATGACAGATCTCAGTCTTCTGCACTTCTTTCAAGGTCTTCAGGTTATTCAGTCTTTGGATGGGATTTTGATATTTCAGGAGAAGTATGCTCTTGATATGCTTCAGCGATTTGGAATGCTTGATTTAAGTCTACCCCCACTCCATTTGAGTCAGGTGTTGTTTTTTCTTCCACTTGTTCTGCTCCTTCAGTGGATCCCACTTTATATAGGAAGTTGGTTAGCAGTTTGTTGTACCTGACACATTCTCGTCTTGATCTTTCCTTTGCGGTTGGCCTTGTCTCTAGGTTCCCCCATGATCCTCATGAGAGCCATTGGCAAGTAGCCAAACATATTTTGAGGTACATTCGGGGCACCACTCATTATGGCATTCACTACACTTCAGGATCCCCTCACATCATTGGCTTCACTGACTCAGATTGGGTTGGTGATGTCAATGATCAGAAGTCTACTTCTGGCTTTTTTTTTTTCCTTGATTCTGGTCCTATCACATGGTCTTGTAAGAAGCAATCTACTATTGCATTATCATCTACAGAGGTTGAGTACTGCGCAATAGTATTATCCATTCAGGAGGTTTTATGGCTTTGGCAGTTGACAAAGTTTGGGTTTCCTCCAAATAGTCCCACTATTCTTTGGTGTGACAATCAAAGTGCCATTCACATTTCTCGCAACCTAGTGGAGCATCAGTAGACTAAGCACATTGAAATCCACATGCACTTCATCAGGCAGTTGATTCAGGATGGTTCTCTCATCTTGGAATACATTCCTACAGAGGAGTAGGTTGCAGACATCTTCACTAAACCTTTGACATTTCCACACTATCTTTAGTTGCGCTCCATTCTTGGGGTGATAGAAGTTGTCCTTGGGGGGTCTCAGTGAGGCCTTCCTTCCTTCATGGTTTTCTTTTAGCATGTTTCTTTATCTCTTTTTGGAGAGGATTTTTTTCCCACTGGGTTTTCTCCTTTACTCCACTTTATAGAGATTTGTTTGTATTCGGGTACCTTATCAGGCCTAGTTGCTAAGACCCAATTTTACTTTCCTGCATTGTAGTTACATTTTATTTTTTGGACATGTTTGTAGCTACACTCTTGCTCATCTAAAGGGGGGGTGTTAGAGTAAAGGTTTTCACTTAATTATATAAATTAAGTCACCTTTATTCTACTCTTAAGATTTCACTTAAGTTGCATATTGTGACATTTAAGAATTAATATAATTATTAAATGTCTACCTATTAGGGTTACTTTTTAGGTTTTGCTTGATCTCCTTTTAAGGATTAATCTTTGTAAATATTTAATTCTATTGTTTTGATAATATATCTCTCATATTACAGAGCTTCAAACCCTCTCTTTCTTTTTTCTCTATTCTCTTCCCTGTGACAGGTATCCCTTTGCATGCAGGTGTTCTTGGACTCTGAAGTTGGTTTTCACAACTTCTACATCAAGAACACAAATAACTTTTAGATATGCATAATGAAATATAAAAAATATATTTCTAGCCTAAAGTATGCATTAATTACAATAGAAAAAGTTAGGTCAAAATTTTTCAAGCCTTCACTATATCATCACAAGCACTTCCAAACATTTTGCAAATCTCTGCATTAAGAGATTTCTAACTGGAGACTTCATCCATTGATCAATCATATCAACCTATACATACACTAGTATGCTAAATACATCAACATCACCTCTTTAGCAGGGGGATAGAAAGGTTTTTGTTAAAACTTCCCCTAAGCCAAAGGCTCTCAATCTAGTTTCCAAAGGAAACATCTGCACCAGAATTTGGCACAGATTCATTCCTTAAAACATTCTCTTCCTTTTTCTTTGAGATCACATTCATCTTCTTTTTTACCTCAATCAAATCAATATTCTTTGGTGAAACAAATGGTTTCACATTCTTTCCTTTGTAAAACTTAGCTATGTGTCCCTTCCATGACAGTAGTGAATCCCAGTGATTCTTGCCTCATGTGTGTGTTCCTTAGTTTTCACACACTTTTTTTTGCAGGTTTTTTCTCCTACATGCATTTATTGGTTTCACATAGTTTCAGTGTTCTTATAATGGCTCTCCCTTTTTTCAGCATTATGGGGGGGGAGGGGTTTCTACTGTTAGTGATAATTCTTCCTTGGTTCATGTTGGAGTGATCTCGTATCAAGTTCTTGTTCCTACATACTTTTAGATGTTTGAGTGATTTGGAGCACTTTCCATAGGGACATTCTTTGATTCCTATTTTTGGAGGAAACCTTAAATTTTCATTCTATCAAAGACTACTAGTACCTATATTTTTGACTTGCAGTTTTCATGCATGTTGAGTAGTGTCATTTTTTGGTCACTCATACAGATTTATGTATCGTTTATATCTTCGAGTTTGAGATCTTTTCCTTTGTTTTCCATTTGAGTTGAGTAGTGTCATTGGGGACAATCATGTTGATTATTGTCTCTCTCATGATTAGTGTTCTTTAGACTTGTTGGTACTTGTATTATCGACTTGCATCTTACATGTTGAGTAGTTTAGTTGGGGTCACTCGTGCAGATTTATGTACCACCCGTATCTTCAACTTCTAGATGTTTTCCTTTGTTTTCCATCTAATTTGAGTATTGTTGTTGGGGGAACTCATGCATATTATAGTCTCCATTGGATCCTAACATTTGTATCTTTGATTTCCAGATGTTTTACCTTCATTTGTCATCTAAATTGAGTAGTGCCATTAAGGGCAGTCATGCAGATTCTTGTTATCTTGATCTTGATCATCATTTGTTTTAGAGGAGGCTCTTCATTTCAGCACCATATCAATCATCTTTGACAACAATCTACAGATTCATGCTTCTGGATGTTCTACATGTTCCTATTTTTTTAGGGCATTATCTTGTTTAGAGGCTTCTTCAGTCCTTCACTTGGCTTTCATCTCTTTTTGGAGGGGATATTTTCCCATGAGCTTTTCTTTTTTTCTCCACATTATAGAGATATTTTGTTTGTACATGTGTACCTTACATGGCCTTGTTTTCTGGAACCCATCATGCATTATTTTTAGGGTTTTTAGCTACTCCCTAATTTCAACTTAACGGGGGTTGTTAGAGTTATCATGCATTAGCTAATAATTAATTAATCTTTAATTGATTATTAGTCTAATTTATTCTAATGCACTTAAGCTAAACTTAGGAGTTCTTTATTCAGTTAACTAAAGTGAGCTATTATTAGATCATTATGTCTCATCTCATGTGATGTTGACACTTGTCCTTATCTAATCCATTTATCATTTAGGGTTGCTCCTATATAGTACTCAACCCTCATTGTAATTATCTTCTCTAAGATCATCTCAATCTTTCATATCTTCTTGAAAGTCACTTTCCTTTGTAGCTTTTTCTTGTTGAGGAATATTGCATATATTGTTTACAGATCTCTTGCATGGAATGTGTTTTTTTTTTGTTCAATTGTGTGGCTCGTGGTTTTGTGCTTGGGTAAAAGTACAAACCTATGTCACACATTATAAAGGAATCGGCCAACATGAGAAAAAGTTCTCAAATTCAACCACATAAAAGTGGTATCTATGTTCCAAATTTCAAAATGATGTAAACTAATAAAATGTAGTACTTTTGTTGAAGTTTATTCCTGTAATTTTTCAAAAACTTTAAAAAAAATTGATATACTTTTCTCAATCTAAAAGCAAATTTCGTTATGTTGAAAATTTCAAGAAAAACTGACGTTTAGTTGACATCAAGAAACAAATAGAAAAAAAATCATTTTCTGCTGATTTTTTTCCTAGATAGCTTACTTCAATATCTAGGGCATGGAAAAAAATTTGAAATTTTAATATATATTTTTCTCATAATAACATTTTTAAGTCAAACTAACCTAAATTTAATAGTTCTTAGTTGACGTCAACTTTTTTCTTTTTTTCAAAAAATAAAATATACTCTTTTGAAGAGGATTTTGTCCTCTAGGGCATCATTTATTTTCCAATTTGTTTTATGATGATTTACTATTTTTATTTAGTTCAACTGAGCCTCTTTTTGACTTTGAACAACCTACTTGCAATATTTTAAAATATTTATATTCTAAAACTAATCAAAATATATATATATATGGATTCAGCACTGTAAGCTCTACAAAAGGGTATTTTCATTTTTTTTTAAATCATTTTCTTCTGATTTTTTTTCCTAGATAGCTAACAGTCATGGAAAAAAATTTGAAATTTTGATATACATTTTTCTCGTAATAACATTTTAAAGTCAAAGTAACCCAAATTTAATAGTTTTTAGTTGACGTCAACTTTTTTTTGTCATTTTCAAAAAATAAAATATACCCTTTTGAAGAGGATTTTGTCCTCTAGGGCATCATATATTTTCCAATTTGTTTTATGATGATTTACTATTTTTTATTTAATTTCAACTGAGCCTCTTTTTGACTTTGAACAACCTACTTGCAATATTTTAAAATATTTATATACTAAAACTAATCAAAATATGTATGTATGTATATATATATATTTAGATTCGGCACTGTAAGCTCTACAAAAGGGTATTTTCTTTTTTTTAAAATAATTTTGATTGAAGAAATATTCACTAGAAGTTGAAAAATTTTGGAAATTTGAGAAAATGGTGACTTTTCTGCCATGTCACCTACCATCTTGATATATTCAGCCAAATCCTACTCAGTTGAATACTATCTGGCTGAAATATATTCGGTTGATGTTCAAACGAGTCATATTTGGTTGAAACAATGATTTTTATCTTTTATTTTTTTTGAGCTTTCCATTTTCATTAGATTTCTTTCCATTTTCATCCAATTTCTACTAAAACATAAAATGGTCAACTTTCTGATTTTTTGAATTTGTTTTTAGATTTCTCCCATTTTTCATCTAGTTTTTATTGAAATAATTATTTAAGTCAGCTTTTATTAGTCTGTTTTTTAGGTTTTTTCCATTTTTTCTCCACTTTTTAATGAAGTGACTATTTCCCTTTTTTTTTAAATTAAACTTTTATTATTTACCTTTTTCTCTTAAATCACTAAGCTTTTAATACTAAACAATTGATACTTTTCTAATCATTTCCATTTGTCACACGCTATCTAGTTGAATAGGAAAATCAAGCATCTAAAACAAAATATTTGGTAATTTTCTTTAATTTATTTTTTGTTTTGATGCTTATATGTTTGTTGCTAGATTATTTTATGTTCATGCTTATATTTTCACAGTGTTTTACTATGAATATTTTGAGCTAACACTTGGACTAACAAGTGGTGTAGTTGTCAACTATCAAAGACTAATATTGAAAAACTACTAATTTGTGGTTTTGTAGGACATTTCCAAAGACTTTATTTTTCCACAAATTTAGGCACTAAAGTTAGATTAGAGGGTAAATGAACTTGTTTTTTATGCTTGGAAGGATGTAATAAATGTATGCTCACCCCTCGCACCTAGTGTGATCTTAGAGATCAGAAATCTTTAAATCTCTTCATTCTATTTAGATCAATGTTTTAGGTAAACATAAAGTCACTAGCTTGTGTGTATGCAATCCCCTCGCGCTTCATGTGATCTTGGGGATCAAAAACCCCTATTGTGCCTTTCTTTTTAGGGGACCTACCTAGGTATTTCATCACCCTAAGGGATGATTCCAACCACGCATACCAACGAGGTATATAAAGGGGGGAGAACTAAATTGTACCCCAATTTAGTTGCATCATAATTAGTGGAGCTCTAATTGTCTAGGGTGATTCCAGGCTAGGACTGAAGGATTGGTCCAAGATCTTAGAACCTCGCTGAAGCTCCCAATCCATGCTTGTGATGGACTAGTGTTCATAGTCTAGGCCTCACATACCTTGCATATATTGAGGACTCCCTAGAAAAACATTGTAAACCTAGAAAGCCATAAAATGTAGGTTAGTGTGGTGCAAGTGATGTAGATCATACCCTGAAGTTACTCACCATGTACTCTTTTAGGTTGAGATGGAAATCCTTGTGGTGAACTTTGATAGTTCCCAAGGAGAGAGAGAAGGTGAGCCTGTGGTATCCGTTGATGAACCTATGCCACTATATCTCTAGCTATCCACCTTCACAAGAAAGGGTGCCCCAAATAACCACCTAAGTATCAAGGAGTATTAACCCAAGCTTGCTTGGGTGGTGAGCCCACATTAATCTATACACCTACTTGATCTTAGGTCTTGTAATCAAGTGCTTGAAGTGTCTTTTGTGCAAAACTTGTGTAGACGAATCAACCAAAGGGTTGAGGATTTGGCTATACCCTTTGAAAAAATCAAAAAAAATTAAAAACTTCGACCCCCTAGGGCTCCTTGGTTTAGTCTGACATAATCTATAAATTTTTTGTCTCTTGATCACCAATTACCCCATCTTCACACCTAAAAAACCTATTCCTCACCCTCCCCCACCATCCAAATTTTCCCTTATTATCACCTTATAATCACCTATTATCTTCACACCTTGGATTGATATCATTCCCTCTCCCCCACATCATTATTTTCTTCATCATTTTCATCCAAAATCAACCTTAAGATCTATCCCAAAAATCAGCATTTATCATGTCACCACTTTGCAAACCAAATTCTCACTAGGAAACAATCTAGATCCCTCATCACCCTTCCTAATATTAGGGTAGTTTAAGAAATTTCCTATCTTAAGTTGCATCTTTGATAATTTAGCTTGAGTGGCTACCTTTTTGCTGAATTTTTCAAAATCATCTTTCATCTACCTTTGCTTAGGAACTTGCCTATCCTAAGTAAGAAAATCCTAAATCATCCATCTTAAGGATATAGATTACACCTTTTGATCATAAGCCTTGGTTTTTTGTACCATAAATTGAACCAATCATCCCATCAATCCCAATAGAACATCCTTAATCACATCATCAAAAAATCAATCCTAAGGTCATCTAGAATCCACAATCTAGTCCAAGGTCCACATTGTTAATATCTTAAAGAATTCTCTCCTTGCATTCCAATCATCTCATGGGACCTCAACTTATTTCCAATATCCCCTCTTCCACTAACATAAATCAACATAATGTCCCCCCATTAACAAACACAACCTCTTCCATAAACACAATCTCATCCAATGCCAACCCACCACTTTCCTCAAGTACCACAACACCACTCATCATATGTAAATGCCAATATCCCTCTTTACACAAACATAACATAGCCCCTAAATATCCTACCCCCACTTTCATCACACCTAAGGGTTGTTATTCCCCCTAATGCTAGCATCACTTATGCCCCCACCAACCCAACTATAACCACACAATCTCACCCCACCTCATATATTCATGCCAATTATATCACCCCACAAAACACATCCCATTCCCCTAATAACACACTACTTCCTCCACCCCCTAACAATCCAAATCCTCAAAAACAAATCAACTATAACCAACCCTACCCCCTAACAATTTTGATTATGCTAAGGACTTGCTAACCATTTCCCAAAATGAGACACTTGCCTCCTTTGGACATAGATAATCAAACAAATGACATGTATAACATCAAACAAGAATATAAAGAAGCTATTATAGATCAATTTAAAGAATAAGATACAAAATATACAATGGATCAAACTCATATCCCGAATGATCAAGAAGAGTCGAGCATGATGAATGATAAGGCCAGAATATCCTATCAACTAAGATCATCCACTTTTATCAAATCAAGCTTTCTCATAGAGGAGAAGATTCCAAACAATAGTTTCCACATACATAATGATGGGTTTACATCTTGTTTTCACAATAAAAAATAGTCATACCTCCATGATATTAGGGGACACTTTATCCAATACAAACATCAAAAATTTTGAATGCACATTATTTTTGTATGCAGGTGAATTCAAACCTAAGTAATTTGTGATGGGGAATAAAAAGACAAGAACAAGGTTGTATGATTGAAAAAGAGATAGTAGAAATTTGGATAAAGGAACATCTTCTGAAGAAGAACCCATGGAAATTCTTGATGACCAAGGAGTATAGGTACCAGGATAAACTAAAGGTGGTCATAGAAATATTTTCCCTTGTATGGAAAATCTTATAGAGATGGATGAGGTATCCTTTTTTAATAATATTTCATCTAAAGATTTCTTATCTAAAAGCACAGTAAAATTACACTGAAAAAGAATATGGGATGAATATTTTGAAGAAAAATCTATAGTTAGAAGAGCATAGTTATTTGCAAAATTATTTATGAGGAAAGAAATTACCCATGTTTTGGAGTTGTTAGGGTTGATAATAAGAAAAATTCATTAGGATCATTAAAGAAAACAATAATTGAAAACCTGCATGAAGCATTGAATTCTATTGAAAACAAAAGTTGAACTGTTGATTTAAGTGTTGCACGTAGAGCATTGATGATGGTAATTTCTAGTAAAAAATTATCACATAGAAAACAAGTTAAAGCAGTTTTTGAATTACTCAATATTTCTATGAGAATTGTTCAAAGATATATTAGAAAGAGAAATAGATTGGATGGAAATCTTGAGAATAATTGGGTAAATATTTGCAAGGTTCCCTAAAAAGATAAAATCTCAAAAGATGTAAAGGAACAGGTGATTGAATATTGAACTAGCCACTCTCATGTTTCTTCCAATAGAAGGGACACTATGCAAATAAAAGGTGAAGATGGTACAAAAATTTCACATCTAAAACATTTTATAGATACAACTCAAAGTGAGCTTTTTGAAGCATTCAAGCAAGAATTTTCAGATGTGAATATTTGTCAAAGGATGTTTGAGAGACTACAACCAAGTTTTGTACGTATAAATAATATATGTGAGACTTGTTGTTTAAATCATGTTGAATTTCATCTACACCTTTAGACATATAGAAAAGATATGGCAGTAATCAATCCAAATATAGTCATCCCTAGAAGTACAACACAATTTGTGAAGTCCCTTCTATGCGAAAAATTAGAAGATTCAGATGAATTGAAAGTGTAGTGTATAAAAAATATATGTAATGAATGTGGAAATTTGAAGAATCTTTTACAGGTTTACAATGTTGATCATTCAATGCAATTTATGTGGAAGAGATTTGAACATGACAAATACTCAACAAAGTTAGGAGTTGAGACCAGAAAAAAATTTCTCAAAGAGTGAGTTGTCTTACAATGAGTTTATGAACAAATTTTGCAATATCATATATCCACATATTCAACATTGCTATGGTTCTAGATGGCAAGCTAAGAAATTTTTTGACTCAAATAATTGCTTTCCAATGGGTTGTATTCTCTCTATTGTTGATTTCTCTGAGAACTATACATTTAGTCCTCAAACTAAGATCCAAAGTCAATATTATCATTCAAAGAAAGTTGAAATATTTGTACAAGTTTATTATAGGCATGTTGAATAACATCTGGATGGTCTACAAAGTAGAAAAAATGAATTAATTATCACCAAAGAGGTTCACTTTTATATCAATGATGATACAGGTCATGATAGAAGTTATGTAGCCCATTGTTTTGCAATGCTTCTTGAAGACCTGAGATGACATCAAATAGATGCTTCACAACATTGGATATGGTATGATGGATGTGCTGGTAAGTGTTGATTTTTTTTTTGAAATTATATGTTTAATTGTTTACTTAACTTGTTCAAACTGAATTAGTTATACACATATAGTTTATTTTTACTATCTTGGTTTTAACGTCACATGAAAATTTAAGTCTACAAAAGCTTTTAATTGGTTAAGCCAACAACATATTAGATGTGACATAATTTTTTTGTGGGATTTCTTTGAGAGTGGACATGGAAAAGGAGAGCATGATGGAGCTAGAGCATGTGTGAAGCATGCACTTCACCAACACGAACTTATAGATAACACCATATGGATTTTTACAAAAAATCTAACTATGTTTTGTGAGATTGTCTTTTCCTTTCAACTACAAAACCTCTTAACTTGACATTTCACCAACATGAACTTGTAGGTAATGCCATAAGGAATGGACATGAAATTGTTGAATGGTACAAAATTCTTTTTTTTCCCATGACTCAATATACAAGACACGATATTTTTGGGAAGTTAAAGGTACATAAATGAATTTGTTTAATGAATTTCAATGTGTACATGAATTGAATTTTCAATTTTATACACTTTTTAATTGGATGTTTGAAATTTACAAATATTGATGGATCAAATCTTACTAATTTTCAAACAATTAGTGGTATTAGAATTTTGCATCAAATCATGACAATAGGACATAGTAAGCCTCTAGTAATTCAAGTGAGAAAAATCATGTTTTTCTATTGATTGCATTTAGAACAATGAAAATACTCTACAATGTGAGAATATTAGAGATGGGTTATGTTTCACAATGGGAAATAAAACAATTAGTGGACACATCGAACCCTTTTGAAGATAATGACATTGTGATATATATGATCTTTTGTATTCAGTTGATTACTAACATGTATCAGATTTAGTTGTTACAGGTATATTTTAAATTTTAAATTGAATTTTATTTCTTAAAATTGATTTATATTCTACCTAAGTTGAGCATGGTTTACTATATGGTGTGTACAGCAAATATTTTTGTTGTTCTTGCATATCTTAACAATGTAGAAGGTGTATATTACTATCTACTAAGATGTACGCAACCAAAATGCAAATTGTCAGAATCAATCACAAATGGTGATGGAAAAGAGTATCCTACTAGATCAATGGTTGTTGAAGGTGCATACTATCAACAAACAAAGATAGATACAAATGGAATTATATTTACTGATTATATGCTAGGATAAAAGGTTTTACATTATAGTCATTTAGTTATAACAACAAGATTAAATCTTGAAACTTTACCAAAAAGAGGGCATACCAAACAAAGGTGGAGGTTTCTTATTGAAGACCATGAAAAGATTTTAGAGATAATAAAAGATAGAGAGGATCCAGATTATATGTACCAAGAACTTTAAGATATTTTTGTGCATATATATTTTCTATGACAATACATACATGTAACATTTTGGGATGAGGTCCCCCATTTGTGACCTCACTAGTTCATAGCTTCAAGTCAAATTTTCTTACCCCTTGAATAAAAATAAAACATT
The DNA here is from genome assembly GCA_007258455.2 of Sequoia sempervirens. Classification (NCBI taxonomy): domain Eukaryota; kingdom Viridiplantae; phylum Streptophyta; class Pinopsida; order Cupressales; family Cupressaceae; genus Sequoia; species Sequoia sempervirens. The sequence goes on from VDFB02030839.1 coordinate 75,709, forward strand.
TGGACCTAAAAATGAAAATATTTTTATTTTATGTTGAATTCAAATAATTTCATTCAATAATAGCCAATGAAGCTTTCTTTTTTTGGATCTTATTTTCCTATAAAGCTTTCTTAAGGTGATCTTATTTGTGACCTTATTTTCCTATAAATCTTTCTTAAGGTTAGTTTAATCGCATGTTTGTGGATATCCTTGGTGCATAATTATAACACATAATTTTGATCTTACTTTTCATGACATAAAAAACACTATAGTTGAAAACACTCTTCACTTAATTCCTAAAACCCTTACCTTCCTATGTTGGATTGTGAATCACAAACACATACTTGTTAGCTCATCAAAATGAATGTAACATCATAGTATCAAAGATAGAATAGTACAATTTATAAATAACTTTTTCATTTTCAAGTGAATTTTATTTATTTGTAAATCTAAATATGAAACTTAAGTTTTGGTTAAAAATAAATATTTAATACTTTATTAAGCTCAAGAACCTTAGTTAAAATATAATTTTACTTGATTTAGTAAATTAAAGATAAATTTGTGAAGTATGGTATACAAATCATTATTTAAGTTTTAATTAGACCAGCTATAAGAGACCTTCAGTTATTTGTCTAGATTTAATCCAATGGCATAACCTTATTATATAATCACCATCACTTACTTCCCTACAAAACATATTTCTAGAATAAATAATTTCTAAGTTGGAGGATTCCAAATCTTATACCATTAAATTTTCTACCCATAACCAATGAAAAAAATATACTTTGAAATCTAACTTAGAGCATTTTTCCTAGGTGTTTGAGTGTAAGCATCAAAACCGAACACTTCCAAATGTGCAATTTAATATTTTTTCCCATCCATAATTTGTATGGTGTCTCTTCAACAAGGATGGAAATAGGAAACTCATTTATCAAATAACAAAAAATACTAACTTACTCCCAAATAATTTTCTTCAAATTAACACAACTTAACAAACTTTTATTTATTTCCTTTAATATTCTATTCATTATCGTAGCTATCCCATTTTTATGTATATGGAATATTTTTCTATTAAATTACAATCCAATTATGTTTGCAAAATTATTCAAATTATTTAGATAAATATACCCCCATGTTATTTGATCTCAAATGTTTTATTTTTTTCCTTATGACTTTCCACAAGCACCTTAAATTCCTTATGCTTAAAATTTCATATTTGTTCCTAAGAAAATAAACCAAAAAATTTCTTGAAAAATCACCAATGAAGATGGCATAATATAGATGGTTTCTAAGATATATGAATTAACTCTAAAATCCATTTTTCTATGAGAATTTAACTTTATTTTTCTTATGAAACACACAATCTCACCTACATATTTATTCTTCAAATATTTTTGATCCTTTCTCACCTAGATGTGGTCTAATCTTTGATGTCAAAACATTGGCATGTCAACTAATTCATTTACATGATCAAAAGTCATGGGATTGTTAGATTAAGTAGTACCATCCAATCCAAATAAATTACCATGCCTAATACCCTTTTCTAAAACCAAATCTGCCCTAACCAATTTTTATCCATTATCTTATCATAAATAATATGCACAATATTATCATCCATCTTAAAATCTTAAATATGAATTTTGGCTAAACCATGAATATGCAACACATCAACTAGTGTCTTCATTGTGCCATCACTAAAAATTAGTGTTATATTACTCTTAACAATGATATTATGATAATTTTTTCACCTAATTAGACCTCTCGACCATAATACTATATATATAATTTATGTAACACTTCCTATGTGAATTCATATGAAAGAGGCACCTAAATCAATATCTCTAAATATTATAGATTATTAAATTCTAAAATATTTTTAATTAGTGATGAACTATAATTTTCAAGCAAGATGACACAATAATCTTGAGTGAATTTATAGTGAATGTGGAAGTTACCTATTCTTAATTTTTAATGCAACATGAAAATTAAATAAAAATATGATTATTTTAGGGTTTTTTAATATTAATACTATGTTTATTGTCAAATGTTAAATAATTGATGTGTAAATAGTTGTCAAAACCCTTTAGAACATAGTTGGTAAATTAGCCTTAGAACATATTCAACCCACCATTCCCAACTACCTTATTGAAGCAAAAATCATTAAATTAATTCAATTTTTTTATAGATTAAAAGTGAGCAATTTAATATTAAAGTTTCCAAACTCAAAACCCTAATTAGCTTCAATAATTTCTATTTCCATAATAAGACGAACCATAATGCGAAACCATAATGTAAAATGTATATAATGTGAAGATCATCATCTAAGAATCATAATGTGATAAATCACAATATAAAATGTATAACAAATCATGTTTTTGCATGTAAAATAAATTAAAGTGGAGGCTGCCTAATATGATTGTGGATCGATCTCTCTCTTGATCCCTATCTTGATCCATGTCCTAATTCTCTGGATCCATGGATTGATGCCTCTCTCGATCCTTGTCTCAATCCATGACTTGATCTACCTCCCTGTACAAGAAAGTACAATAATTAATTTAATGTACACATGCGCAAATGTAAAATCATCTTAAAGTTTTATACTTTCAATGTTTGAATGTATCAATTACTTTAAATATTATAAATGTACCATGCATAGGATCGTTTGCATGCTCAAAATCTCCAAAGCATGACAAACCATCATTTTGCTAGAAATTTAAAAATACAAGATTTCAATGAAGAGTGAGAACTTCTTTAAAGTCAATCTTATTTTATATATGTATGTGAATTTTTAGAATCCAAAATATATTTGATTATTTGAAAGTACTTGCGTCTCACCCTAGAGCACTCTACCAATGTCACTAATGTCACAAGAATGCATAGTCAAATCAGGGACACCTATATCAGGTGGAGGACTAGTGCCAAAGAGAAATGAGTTGTATGTGTCATGTACATCATGTGTAGTAACCTCAACCCTATGTTGTGTAGGGACTATAGGCTAGTTTGGAATATGTTGATCATATTGTGAAGCTGCCTCACCCCTACCCAACTATCTACCAAAATGTCTTCTAATATGAGATGGTACAACATCTAAAGGAATACCATACTCATCACTAATAAATTGGTATGATGATAGTAAATTAGCAATGGAAACTGAAGCAACATTACATATAGTGGCTTCACTCATCTGGGCCACATCTAATGATGATGGTAACTCTACATGAATGTAGTGATCATAATTGGTAGATATAGCCTCAATGGGAGGAAGGATAATCTATGGATGTAATAAGTATCTACCTACACAATTAGGTGACATCTGATTGACCTAAGTAGCAATCACGACAATACTGTCAAAAAGGCTGGATTGGGTAGGTGTTGCTGCTACGCCTCCTGCTACTGTTAGTTTTAAACATTTCTTAAGAACCAAAAGGTTTGGACCAACTAATTCCCTCTTTTTGATGGGCGGTGGAAAATCTGCACATCAAAATTGAGATTTTTCAACAAACCTCCTTTTTCCCTATCTAGCATGTGAAGGAATAGATTGTAGTCCACTTCTAACCCTAAATGAAACTCAGCATATAGTTGTTTGCAAAAATAAAGTGGCAACTCATCATTATGAGGCCATCTGTGATGGGCTCCCAGCCATCTGGGATATATAAACGGAGACCAAGCTCATCTATACATCTAGTAACAACATATCCTCTAACTTTTTTTTTATCCCATATAATTAGGGAACATGTTGTGCATATTATGTGTTGAAACTCTACAAGTAATAGAATCAATTCTCTTTGTGCCAATAACACTACTAGAAAGGGACCAATAAAACTCCCCAGTTTTGACCTCATCATAAGGATTATAAGATTGAATCATGTGAATCATATGATGTATCTCCTGTTGAATGCTAACTAATCTATCTCTATTAGGGAGATTAGGAGAGTTAAGTGTTGTTTGGTCCAAACATCTCAAAGAATCCTCTAATCTCCTAATGCTATCATTATATAAATTAGACATAGCCTTAGCTTACTCCTGAAACTGAGTGGAATGATGTAATCCTTGATCATCAGTCATATCTATATAAATACAAAGATCTACAAATTTAATTAAAACAAAAAAATTACAAATATGTACTTAATTTATTTCTCTAATCTAGTAAAATATGCAATAACCATTTTTCTAGTAAGATGCTCCATAGTAAATTATAAAAAATAGGAAATGTGAGCAATGAGTTGCTTGAACATCATGAAGTAAAAATAAGAACAATTTTAAGTTCATTCAACTATCTATGAAAAAGAGGGATAAAGGGAGAAAGTAGGATTATAAAAAATTTCCTATAAAAGAACTAGTACTAAAATATCCTAATGAAACATTCACATGTAAAAGTAACATGTAAGCATATAAATACATAAATCTTGAATTCTTTAAGAATTATGGACATGAAGATTAAGTTTGACTAACTTCATAGGAAATTTAAAGTCTTAAACAAAGAATCTCACGTATCATCATTTAAAATTGCAAGGTATCTCTAAATTCCAAATAATAATAATACAATTGTGTATAATATAGGATAAGAGTATATGATAAAAGAGTGTATGATTAATTATAATGCATCTATATAAGTAGGGATAAGGAGATAATCATGCATAACTTATATTTAAAGAGACATATTGTATTTTAGGATACTTGCAAATTACAATCAGCCATAACCAATTCTACACTATAATTATGTGTGGTGCAATTCTACTTCATGTTAGAGAAGGGGATATTCTATTATGATTGATGTCTTAAGTGTTTATCCTTTTTTCATTACACACATCTAGGACTTTTTGGATGCCTCACTAAGTGAATGTATAAGACCATTCTTGGTGATGGTACTGTACATTCAATACAATAAATAATCAATCAAATACTTTATTGAAATAATCTTGGAATTCTATTAATTGGATTAATTTGAATCGATAAGTGAAACTAGTTATAGTGGAAATTTTGGTGCCTACAATGTATTTTAGGATATGACTTAAACAACTCTATAATTTCATTTAAATGTGTGATTTTATAAATATATTTAGGTGGTGCATTTAAATGAAATTATAGTCATACTTTCTTACATTAAGTTGTAAGTCATATCCTAAAATATATTGCACTAGGCACCACAATTTCTACTATAACTAGTTTCACTTATCCATTCACATTTAACTCCAATTACTAAGGGTATTAATTGCAGTTATGTGAAAGGATAAGTGAAACTAGTTATATAGTAGAAATTTTGGTTCCTACAATGTATTTTAGGATATGACTTACAACCAAATATAATTTCATTTAAATGCATGATTTTATGAATATATTTAAGTGGTGTGCATTTAAATAAAATTATAGTCATACTCTTACATTAAGTTGTAAGTCATATCCTAAAATATATTGCACTAGGCACCAAAATTCTAGTATAACTAGTTTCACTTATCCATTCACATAAACTCCAATTACTACTCTTCCAATATTATTTCAATAAAGTATTTCATTGATCAATTATTGCATTGAATGTACACCATCACCAAGCATGACCTATTAAACATTCACTTAGTGTGCGGCATCCAAAAAGGCCATTATAACCCTTCCAAATTATTTCAATAAGTTTTTATTTAATATTCTTCTATATTTTATTGGAATTTTGCATGTTCAAAGAATTGACTACGTTCAAAGGCTGATATGTCAAATAGTGAGTCTACAAATACATTTTGAACCCACTTTTTCCTACATTCAATACATTAAATGATCAATCAAATACAAAAGAATATTAAATAACAGACTATTAAAATAGTTTGGAAGGGTAATAATTGGCCCTTTTCTCCATTCTCAATGATTGTATACATTGAATACAATAAATTATCAATCAAATAATTTATTTAAATAATCTTGAAATGGTGTATTAATTGAAGTTATGTGAATAGATAAGTGAAACTAGTTATAGTAGAAATTTTTGTGCATAGCACAATGTATTTTAGGATATGTCTTAAAACTTAATGTAATATTATGACTATAATTTCATTTAAATGCACCACTTAAATATATTCATAAAATCATGCATTTAAATAAAATGATATCTAGTTGTAAGACATATCCTAAAATACATTGTAGGCACCAAAATTTCTACTATAACTAGTTTCATTTATCCATTCACATAAAATCCAATTACTACCCTTCCAAGATTATTTCATTAAAGTATTTCATTAATCAATTATTGTATTGAATGTACACCATCACCAAGCATGACCTATTAAAAATTCTCTTAGTGTGAGGCATCCAAAAAGGCCAATTATTACCCTTCCAAATTATTTCAATAAATTGTTATTCAATATTCTTCTATATTTGATTGGAATTTTGCATGTTCAAGTGAATTGACTACATTCGAAGGCTGATAGGTCAAAGAGTGAGTTTAAAAATTTACATTTTGAACCCAATTTTTCCACAATAAATGACCAATAAAATACAAAAGAATATTAAATAATAGTTTATTAAAATAATTTGGAAGGGCAATAATTGGCCCTTTTCATCATTCTTTGTGATGGTATACATTGAATACAATAAATTATTAATCAAATGCTTTATTGAAATAATCTTGGAAGGGTATTAATTGGAGTTATGTGGATAGATAAGTGAAACTAGTTATAGAAATTTTGGTGCCTAGCACAATGTATTTTAGGATATGTATTTTAGGATATGACTTACAACTTAATGTAAGAGTATGACTATAATTTCATTCACATGCACCACTTAAATATATTCATAAAATAATGCATTTAAATGAAATTATATCTTATTGTAAGTCATATCCTAAAATGCATTGTAGGCACCAAAATTTCTACTATAACTAGTTTCACTTATCCATTAACATAACTCCAATTACTAAGGGTAGTAATTGGAGTTATGTTAATGGATAAGTGAAACTAGTTATAGTATAAATTTTGGTGCCTAGCACAATGTATTTTAGGATGACAAGTAACAACTCTATAATTTCATTTAATGCATAAAATTAGAGTTGTAAAATACATTTTTTTAGACACCAAAATTTCTACTATAACTAGCTTCACTTTTTGCAACAAGGGTAGTGTTGGTGAACTTTCATTTTCTTCATCAATGTTTACTAACTCTTTTGCTTAATTTCTAAGTCTTTCATAGATTTTGAGTAGGATAGGTTATATATGGTTTAGGATGACAAGTTACAACTCTATAATTTCATAATGCATAAAATTAGAGTTGTAATTCATATCTATAATTTCTACTAGGCCCACATCCTAAAATACATTGTTTTAGACACCAAAATTTCTACTATAACTAGCTTCACTTTTTGCAACAAGGGTGGTGTTGGTGAACTTTCTTTTTTTCATCAATGTTTACTAACTCTTTCACTTAATTTCTAATTCTTTCATAGATTTTGAGTAGGATAGGTTATATGGTTTAGGTTCTCTTATTGAATTTTGTTTAGAAAAGGGTTTCATTTGCTTGGACTATGATTCATCAAATAAAGACTCAAAAGTAGAGTCTGTGTCACTAAGATAATGGAAGTGTACAAACTTGATAGGATGCAATGACATTAAGATTATTTTTAAGTTAATATTTAAGGTAAATGAACTACATTTGTATTCCATTAGTTTGTTCTTTCTCTTGAATGAGGTGGCAATGAACTTTGATGTGTTTGGATAGCTCACACATAACAAGATTCTTCACCATCCTTAAAACACTTTGATTACCACTAAAATGATTGAACCTAGATTCACGATTTCTTCAAGCACTTTATACCAAAACCTATTTCATAGTACATGGTTCTTTTAGGGTATTGGTATCACATCCCTCATAGATTCAACAAAAAAATTCATGATTTTACTATGGAGATTCTCTTCATCATATGGAAAGATAGAAATTCAACTATTTTTATCAATTTTTTTATTAATTTGCATGTTTTTCTTTATACTCAAGCTATGATTTGTTCTAAAGTTTTATTGCAAAAGTTTCATCACCTTTTATAGAAAACATTGGAGTTTATATTATCTATGTGTGAAAGGTAAATTATTGATGTGTCTGATTTGCAATCTATATCAAAGAGTCCACTTTTTCAAGCCTCTTACAAGTTACAACATTTCACTATATCCTTCAAGTTCCCTTCCCTTTGTAATTAGTTAAAAGCAATAGGAAAATATAATGAGGGTTCTCTTTTGATCCTTTTTAGCAAATCATTTTTATACTTATTTAAGTTTTTCCATTGTCACCACCTACTTAAAATCAAACTCTCTTAGGTATCCTTAGGCCTACTTGTTCTTTTAATACAAATCCTACTGAACATGTGCCACTGACATAATTTCATCACCTTTTATAGCCAAACATTGGTGTTTAAATAAACTACTAATGTGTCTGGTTTTCATTATGTCTGGTTTTCTCATATAATTAAATAAAGGAACCTTTAAATTACAATCAACTTCTATTTTAGTCCTCTGCAACCATTTTTTTTTTTAAAAGATCATCATTTTGCATTTGGAGAGAATCAATTGGTTAAAATTAGAATTGTTTATCATATTGCTTTAAATATATTATCAAATATCTCATCACTCTTATTCATAAGAGCTTTTGAATATACACTAACAAAAGGTTTCACCCCAATTGAGTTTTTTGAATTGAAGGTCTTGTATTAAGCATGTTGATTACTAAGCAATTTTTCTCTGAATTCACCCTTTGGAGTTTGCTACTAAACTAAGTATCTACTCCTCTATTATGTGTTTTCTCATCTTCCCTCTAACAAAATCAATAAAAAGGAATATAATTAAGTGTCAAAATAAAAAATAAAAATAAATCAATAAATCATAAATAAAATAAACTAATGATTATCACAGTAGTATGTTTGCTAAGTGTACTTAGCATAATATCTTTCTTTGTTTTTTTATCAAACAAAAAATATATTAAGCTTGGAAACTCACTTTCATACTTTAAAAATTTGAAAAATAGTCAATGCTTTGTAATAGAATACAATTTTTGGCAAGCCTACAACAAGTAATGAAAGCACTAGACCGACAAACTATCGATAGTGCAAAGTTGTATTTATTCAGTCATACCAAGCGCGTTTTTCTTTAGGAGCTATGGTTATACAAGTAAAATCATAATCTCAATACAAAATAGCTCGGTAGGAATTTACCACAAAGATAAACACACAAATCAAGTTCACTTTTATCAATTTTGTTCCCAAATATATTCACTCCATTTAATTAGTATTTGCAAGTTATTTTGCATACCACAAAAAAAGTATACAAACAGAGTTGAAAAAACTATAAAATGGTGTGTAATTCATATAGAATATGGAATTATATGGCTATGGTTCAATGTTTGGAAGGAATATCTAGGGCTTCTCATTCCCAACATTTGAACAATTTTGGAATTTTAGGGCAACAACTCAGTGTTTGTTATATGAATTCTGGTTTAGATTTAAGGACCCAAAAAGTTTATATGTTTAGGGTTTCACTATATAGATAGTCAAATAAATCCACCAAAAAAAAAATCATTGATATTTTCTTAAGCCCTAATTTTGTTTATTGTACTTCAAGTTATCATTTTAGAGCTAGAAATAAAGAATAGATGAAGATCTAAGATTAACCCTTATCCTAAAAACCCTAGACAAGCAGCTATTTTTTTGTTCAAAACTAAGCCAAAAACTCCATGTCACAAAATCATAACCCTATAATCAAATTCATATGCAAACTTGCATGTCATAGTTATCAGATTCCTTATGTAAAAACTATACATTAGAAATTTATTTTTTTATTTTTTCTAAAATTAAACCCTTACAGGGTACAAAAGCACCATAATTTCTCAACTCAAACCCTTATACGATTACACAAAATAGCCTTATCAAAAATGGAATGGGTAGAGCAATATTTATCCAAGAAAACTACAATAAAGAAAAAAACCTCAAAAAACCTCCTAACTAACAGTCGTTGCATAAGGAATTCTATATAAAACATATTTTACACTTCAAACTAATTGATCATTAAACAAACCAAGCACTTCACAAATGAAATGCAAGAAACTAAATGATTGAACCTGGCTTTGAACTTGCTTTTGTAGACGGGATCTTTGATCGAGTAGCCTCCGACCGTAATTTCTTTAGGAAAACATACAAAAAGCCTGGGCCCAATTTTTTTTTTTTTTTATATCCTCCTTATTTGTTCAAAAGGTATTCATCCAAGTAGATTTCGACTAAAATCAACTCATCCTAAATAGTGAGGCCACATAGGCACCATTTCATCACCACATGGTTTTGGTTGAAGCCTATTTAGCCAAAACCATCTTGGCCAAAATCAGTTCGATAGAATTCATACGGTTGGCCCAAAGTATGACACAGGTTTTTACTTTTACCTGCTTGTTTCACAATTCTAACAGACACCTTGTTGTGGAGCAAAATTCTTTCCATTTTATATCTACATTCAGAAGCCATATTCCCAAACCCATTGTATGAGTAATAGTAACCATGGAATGATTAAGACATCGTATCATTGTTGTAACCATTCATCATCTTCCTTCTACATCCACTATCCTTGTGACCAAATCTATTACATGTATAGCATTGATGGGAAAATGGTTGAAAATTCTAATTCATCCTACTTTTACACTCTATCATTCTATGCCCAAATCTATTGCAACAATAGCAGTGACCATTAAAAGATGAAAACCTTTGTGCAGTTGGTTGTCTGATAGGATTTCTCTTAAAATATTTCTTCTAGTTCTATAAATTTTTGATATTGCTCTTCCTATCTCCAATCTTCCTTTGTTTATTATTCTTCTTTTCAGCATTGTTTGGAGTCTAATTTTCCTTTGATATTTCTCCTTTTTCAAACCCTGGTCATTCTTTTTCCTTTGAAGCTTTTTGATAGCAAGCACATCATCAAGCAAGGTGGATCTCTTCTTGAATTTTTCCTCTTGATTTTTTGCATTCTCCAAATCTTTCCTCAAAGACACAATCTCTTCTTCAAGCTTTGAGCATTTTGTAGACTTTTCTTTCAACTTGGAATTCAGGTATTCTTCAACTCCTTTTCCTTCTTCATCCTAAAATTTTAGACTAATGATTGTCTCATTTGATTTCTTAAGCTACTCACTTACTTCCTTGAGTTTCTCTTTAACTTTCTTGACTTGATTCATCAACTACTTGATGCACTCATTTGCTTCCTTAAGAGTTTTGGTCATATCTCTATTCTCACATTTTTCTTTATCCAAATCATCAAGAGTTGATCTGAGGTCTCCTTCCATATCAACTTCATAGTATTCTTCAATAAATCCTTCCATCATAATTTATTTTGAATGGATAGGATGCCTCTTAGTTTCCATTTGTTCAACCTCCAAGATCTACCTTAGCGGTTAAGCCAATTAAAGGAACCTTATTGTAATACCAATTGTTGAAAACCTAGAATACTAAGAGGGGGGATGAATCAGTATCCCTGAAATTCATTAACTTCAAAGTGCATTCAAAGCATCTCAATGAACTTGTATAAATGAAAAGATAAAATAAAGCATGCACCACAAAAATCAACACAAGAACACTAGATTTATGTGGAAAACCCTAATCAAGGAAAAACCATGGAGAGGATTATCTCACAATATATGAATATCAACACCTATTACAAAAAGGGATCACTGTTGGAAGGGATCACTACTCGAGGGACTCATTGTCCAAAAAATAGGAAGGCTCACTACCCAAGGAAGATAACTTCTTCTAAAATTACAAAAGGATGGCTCACTACCATAGTTTGAACTACTAACAATGCATATGTTATATGTTGAAGATACAGTTCCACATTCAGCTCAAAAACCTAACTTTACACACTTCATCATTCACTACTATAACCTTTCACACTTAAAAATATCATTCTATCTTTCTTCACACTATCCCAACACTAAATTGACCTTATATTTATATTCATATCATCTAAAAACACTCACACCATCAATTAGTTAAGCCTAATTAGATTAAACATGTGATACCAAAACCGGTCACCTCAAAACTCCATCATGCATACCTTTTGGAAGAAATCAACATGTGTTCACCAAAATAGATTAGCATGACCTATAATCACTCCTATGATTCTGCTCCATATATAATTTGGTATCCCATGACCCCAGAACCCTTAGGTTGGCACCGCACAACAAAACTATTGAAGCAACAATTGAATGAACAAATTTTTCATTTGTAACTTGACACAAAGACCACTAAACCACTTGACACTTGAAGTGTACACACATCTGAAATCTTCAAACAATTCCTCAAATCTGAAAAACATAATTATCATCTATAGTGGACTGTGGAGCATTCTAGCATGCACTATACACAAATAACATTTCCTTTACTTAATTTGATACACTGTCATCAATATATTTTGTTGTGGAAGAAAAAAAACCCTAAAACTTTGTATGTAGACTCTTTCAACACCTACCATGATCACCTCAAAACTGCATGAAAATATTATATAAATTGGAACAATGCAAACCAAAATAATTGATGCTCTATTACATACTATTTTAGTTTGAGACAGCCAATTTCTCCAAAACACTTGATCTTCTCCAAACTATATGCAAGTTGAAGTTCCATCACATCTACAATGAGTTTCCATCAATGAAAACACCATACATCATCATGCACATGTTTCCAACATCTATATCTATCCTTCTCCACTCTCCCTCTCTATTTCCCTCCCTCTCCCTCTCCCTCTCTCTCACATGTATCTCTCCCTATCCCTCTAGATATCTCATTGTATCTCTCCCTCTCTCTCTTTCTCACTCTCTTCCTCTCCTTTTCCCTCTAGATATCTCTCTATATCTCTCTCCCTCTACCTCTCTCTCCCTCTCCTCTCTCTCTTCCTCTCCCTCTCCCTCTTCCTCTCTCACCTCTTTCTCCCTATCCCTCTATTTATCACTATATTTCTCCCTCTCCTCTCTCTTTCTCTACTTCTCTCTCCCCCACATGCACTCTAATTCTCTCTATGTCAACTCTCTATATCCCTCTAGATATCCCTCTATATCTCTCTATCTCTTTCCCTACCCCTTTATACATCTCTCCTATCTCTTTTTGTACCAACCTCTCCCTCCCTCCCATCATCTCTCTCTCCTTGAGTCTTTATGTCACCTATCTATCCCTATCCCTCTAGATGTCTCACTATATCTCCCCCTATCCCCTCTCTCTCCCTATCTCATCTATCCCTCTAGATATCTTTCTATGTACCTCTCCCTCCCTCCCAATCTCTCTCTCCTTCTCTACTTTTATTTGTGACCTCTCTTTCTCTCCCTCTCTCTACCTATTTTTCTCTCCACCCACCCTCTCTCTATTCTCTTTATCTCACCTCTCTCTCTCTCTCTATCCCTCTAGATATCTCACTGTATCTATCTCCCTCTCCCCTCTCTCTATCTACCCTATCCCTCTAGATATCTCTCTACATATCTCCCTCACTCTTTCTCTACCTATCTCTCCCCCATCCCTCCCTCCCTCCCTTTCTCTCTCTCCTTCCCTCTCTACTTCTCTTTATATCACTTCTATTTCTCTCCCTCTCCCTCTCCATCTCTCTCTACCTACCTCTCCCTTCAGCTCTCTCCTTATCCCTCTAGGTATCTCACTATATATATCTACATCTATACATATTTCTCTATGTTTATCTCCTCTCTATTTCACCTCTCTCCTTCTTCTTCTCTCTCTTCCTTCCTTCCCCTCAATCTCTCTCTTTAATTCTCTCCATCTCACCTCTCTCTCCCTATCCTGTTAGATATCTCACTATCTCTCCCCTATCTCTTATCTTCCTGTGTCATAGAAAAATGGCCCCTTGTCTTTTTCATGGCCTTTTAGGTCTTGTTTCATGATGTTTGGTCTATTTTTCTCTAATTTTATGTTGTAATATGGCTTGAACATGCATATTTAGGTACTAAAATTCAAATAATGATATCTTGTGAAGGTGTTTTGAAGTGTTGGAAAGCATTTCTACACTCTTCTAGACTCTATTCATTACAATTCACCTAAAAATTACCTTTTCATTACTAATCAAGCCCTATTTTGAAGTTTTGTAAAGTCTTGTAACAAGCTTTCATGCTTGTCTAGGAATAATTTAACTATTTATACCTTTCTTATGCTTTATTTAACCCCTTTATGCCCTTGTAAGCTTTAATTAAGTGCATTTTTGCATGTAAACCCAACAAACAACATTAATGATGACTTAATTCCTAACATGCATTTTCAAGTCCTAGGTGGGACCCATTCGCCATGGGTGGTGAATGAGTCCCCCTTGGCTCCAAATTAAAAATATTTTAAATTTCCTTTCGGTTTTTCATTCAAAATCACTTGATGTCAATTTGTGATGAGGTATCAATGGGTTACTAAGGCACAAGATTGTATAAATAAGTGATTTTCACCTCATTTTAGATCCTCCTACATACACACATCATATTCAAGAAATCTCTTCATCCATTCAAGTATTCAAGCACCTTACAATATCAAATCAAGCATTTTGGAGCATCCATTGACACATCTTCAAATTTTTATCATCAATGGTTTGGTAATTCGATAGCTTTTACATGTTATTTGTTTTTTATTCTCTTCCATTCCATTATTTCCTTAAGGGTTTTATTACCAAAGTGGGGTTTGACCAAGGAAACCCCCTATTTGCTAACCCTTAACCATTTTTCCCCTCTTGCATGTGTGTTTGTAGACTTTTGTATGCAAATTAAATGAGAATTTAGGTGTTGAAGAGTGGTCAACAAGTCAACTAGGTGCTTCAAGTCCAATCAACCATATTTCAAGCTTAGAGAAGGTATTTTGTTCATTTCCTGTAGAATTGACTTTGGCAACTCGACAAGCAAACATCTTTAGATTTGGTGTTGTAGAGTTGTCTCCTAATTTCTCAAAATTTTGGGAGAGGAATGATTCACCACCAATGGAAAATGAGTCCCACCATAAGGTTGAAAATCTAATTTTTGTCAAATTCTAGATCCTGACACTCAGAAACTTGTTTTTGATAGTTTTCATCAAAAGTAGGACTAATTCACCAGCCTGGCGAAATGAGTCCCACTAGTGAATTTCTATGATTCTAGACAACATTCAATAGATTCAAGAATCTTCATCAGACCTCCAAGTGCACACTGATTAAATTCATTTCTTTTTGTTTTGCATTTATCCATTCATAGTTAATTGTTTGCATATCACATTGTGTTTTCCAACATAGCATAATTCTTAGGCTTGCATACATAATCAGTCATTTAGCTCACTTAATTGCATTTAGTTTATATCATTTAGCCTAAATAACATCCTACATTACATAATTTGAATGAACCTAGCTAGCATTTTTGGCCTACCTCTCTCCTTGTAGGCTGAAAACCCTAGAAGAGTTAGAGAGTCTTGTAGTGCCAAAAATATATGGTTCATTTTGGTGAACCTACATTTTGAACACTTTGTATTTCTTATTTTCATCGCATCTTACATCCTAGATTACACTTTCATCAACATTCAATTAGGATATTGTTTTGTTTGTGCATCTTAAGACTTCTCATATTGCATTAGTGAAAACTTTGTTTAGATTTCATTTTTGCATCGCATATCATTCCTTAATTACCATCTAAAAAGCATTAGAATCACATTTAAATTTCTGAAAAACATAAAAAAATCCCATACTGGGACTCATTCACCACCCTGGGTGAATCAGTCCACCTGCACTTTTTAAACAGCATTTTTCTGGCATTTTTCTACATTTCAATTTTTTGTAGTTACTTCTCTATTACAATTAGTAGAATTTATGTTATTTTCATTTATAACTCCTAGATTACCTTGCATTTACATTCACCCCATTCTTTGTGGTACTTGTATGAGTGTTTGGTGCCCCATTGATAATACTTTTGTGAGATGAAGTTCTAGACTCATGGCCTCCCACAATAACACTTTTGTTGTGGACCTTGGGATCTCAAGAGCTCCTACTCCTAGTATGGACAATGGTGCATTAGGCATTTACAATACCACTTCCATGCCCTCACCTTTCCATCCAATGAATTTTGACACACACACTAGTTTCATCCCGCAAGACAAAGTCATTAATATTCATGAGGATTTTGCACACTTACAACAAGACATGTCCCTTGAAAAAATTTCCACCACCACCATACCTGCAATTGAAAACCTTCATTGTTTGATTGAAAGTGATGAAGGCTTGCAAGTTATGAAGATAATTGCAGAAATTTACAATAAACATACTTCTTCCGATTCCCAATCTACAAACATTGTTGTAATACAAGGAGGACCTCACATTCCTCCCCCTTCAACCATAGCATCCATACCAACTTATACCACTCCTCAAGTTACAACAACTATGCAACAAGTTAGTCATGCGGTTCCTTCTTTCACAATTCCAACTAGCATTCCTAGTTCTCTTGTGGCATCGCAAATCCCACCCACTTCCTTCACCCCTCTTAGTGTTCCTTTCACTTTCTCTCACATTACATATACTCCATCTCCATTTTCCCTTCCACCTCATACCACTTACCCCCAACCCCATCATTACACAACTCCTTAATATTGTTTCATCCATGCAACAACAAATTTCCACTATTAGCCAAGGCCAAAATTCTCCACCCACATATCATGTTCATAGTAGCCCCTTATCCATAGAAATATTACGTACCCTAATGCCACAAGGGATAGAAATTCCTAGATTTGAGAAATATGGAGGAAAAGGAGACCCTATCAACCATGTTAATGCTTATACAGCTTTATGCAATGATTTTGTCTTTGATGATAAACTCTTAGCCAAACTTTTTCCAAAGACCTTGAAAGATACTGCATTAGAGTAGTTTTCCAACTTGCCCAATCATTCCATCCAATCATTTAATGAATAGGTGGATGCTTTTATAAGTCACTTTCAAGTTCACATGACTCCTAAAAATATGACGGCTAACTTAATTAGATGTAGACAACACATAGATGAAAAATTAATTGATTTTATCTCATGATACTAGTCATTGTATGCTCAAATTGATGTCAAGATTCCTAATGCACATCTATAGAAGATTTTTATCAAAAAATTTCACACAAACCTTTAAGATAAATTAACTATGATGAAATTCCCTTCATTCATGCACTTATGCACAACCTTATGTGACTTTCACAACTCGGTTTGTAGTTGTGATTCAAAGTCCACTTCTAATCGAGCTGACAAATTTGAACCACAAAACTTTCACAAACCAAATAGAGGATTTTTATAGTTCAATCTACCTCCTCAACTACAACCAACCCAACATGTTCAAAATCAAGTGGCAGCTATTAAAGCAGTGGTGCCTTACACCTACGGGGACCCAAAGAGGAAATTCACCCCCTTACCCGATACCCTTCATAATACAATGAATCAATTGCTTCAACAAAAAATGATCACTTTTCCTATCAATAAACCACTTGATAACACCAAGCCCTTACCACCCACCTTCAAATCCAATACTTATTGCCACTTTCATCACCAAAATGGATATTGTTGGAAACACAAGGGTAGACAACTAAGAGGGGGGTGAATCAGCTGTCTCAAAAATTATACAGATTAAAATTATTATCATATTTGATATATAAACATGAAAGCATAAACCATCACCACATCAGACACACACATAAC
The DNA here is from genome assembly GCA_007258455.2 of Sequoia sempervirens. Taxonomy (NCBI): domain Eukaryota; kingdom Viridiplantae; phylum Streptophyta; class Pinopsida; order Cupressales; family Cupressaceae; genus Sequoia; species Sequoia sempervirens. The sequence continues at coordinate 93,342 of VDFB02030839.1, forward strand.
ACCAAGATTTTTTACTTGGAAGCCCTATTAGGGGAAAAACCACGATGGAGGTTATTCCACAAGATTATACCCTGTTAAAAGTATTAAATAATTATAAATGGGAATGCACATGCATTCAGGCACACTACCTAGAGCTCACTACTCAAATACAAAAAGGCTTACTGCCCAAAGGAAGACACATTGTCTTACAAAAACATTCATATTACATCTAGAAAATTTTGAACTAAGAAAATAACATCTCCTAATGCCTGATAACAGTTTTGATTAAGCATAGTTTTCTCACTCTCCTTCACACTACTTCTGGCTTCAAAATATTAGAAAATTATTTCCATATAGCATTCACACATCACTTGCACACATGCATTCAAATGGTATAAACAATCACTCATATATATCTGCTACTAAGAATAAGATCAGCTACATGTCGGCTTTAACAAAATATAAAACATGTACAAATTGTTGGCCCAATCCATAAAAAAATTTCAATGCACACCAGCCAATGTCATTCAAAATGAGGATCCAAACAAAAATCCTCGAACATGAAACACCTTAAAAATGTAGGCCTTGAATATCCGCAACATGCTACAAACACCCTGTTGGCCATGATCATGAAAAAATGAACTCACAATAGAAAATCACCAATCGCGAGCACAACGATCAATGCAGATGTAAAACACATATAGTGTACAATCTAGAAACATCCACAAGCATCATGAATCACCACAGAAACATCTGCAATAATTCAAATTACTTGAATCACACCATCTTCTTTCAGGAACACCAACTAAAGCAATAGAACAACTATCAGAACATAGATACTCATAGCTCGATCAAATCTTCATGTGGATCTCTAAAACTTTACGTGGATAAACTAGATATACTCAAAAAAAACCCTTTAATCCACAACCTCTTATCATCAACATACTGAGCTAGCCAACAGCATGATGGCTAAACTGAACTTCACTGCATCATCGACAACCTACAATTTATTTTATTACAATTTTCTCAATATCCTTGACATATAGCCCTAAAGACAATAATTCCAATAGTGTTGACATCAATGACAACCACATATCAGAAATATCCAATAGACATGACACCAAACAATGTAAGCATCTACAACATTTAGTTCAAGACCTCATTGATTCAGGTCATTTATCCATTGTGGGTGTTAATGATCAAGGCAATAAGTCTATTGCACCCCCTAACCAAAATTTACAAATTTTCACCAACCCCATGCCTAAACACAATATTTCATTTGTCAAGGCTAGTGAACCTTCAAACACTGATGTAATGAATGTTGATACAAATAGTGAACAACATGATATAACTCCAATTTTTACCCAAGTTAATCCTATGGATGAACTTGTGGGTGTGATAGACGTTATCCCTTGTAAGGTCCAAACCAGTAAAACTCTTGATATCACTTTTTCTTCTAAATATATACTTCAAAAACTTCTTGATGGTCCTCTTTACATAGCCAGCATAATCTATGACAAGCCCACCAATGGGATATTAATAGATCTCACCTACGGTGAGAATGTGATCATAGAATAATTTCTAGTACTACATGAGCTTTATCAAGATGATTATAATAAACCAACTACATGGATTAAAACACATACTAGTTTTGCATGCCCTATGACTAGATCAATCATGCTCCTATTATAAATAGGACCTAAAACTTTGGATGTAATGTTTTCTATTATTCTGTAATCGGATCAATTTTGTTTGCAGCTAGGGCACCCTTGGCTTTGCTCAATGAAAGAGATCCCTTTAGTTGTTCACAAATTTTTGAAGTTTCCACATGGAAATTAAATATTTACCATACACCATGGTGGATTTAATTTTTTATCCTTTAAAGGTAATTTTTCCTTAGAATCTTTTTGGCCTGAACCTATGGAACCCATCACCCCCTGTAAAGATTTCTTCTTCATATCCTATCAAAAGTTTAAAGCCAAAAGAATAGCTGAATTGTCTCTTCATAACACACCCCCATCCACTTCTACTCCTCCTATCATAGATGAAACCATGCTCCAGCTTGAGTCTAACATTGAACACACCACACAATCTCCTAAACAACCATCAATAAACACTTCCTCTCCATTGTTTAAATGAACCATAGAAAATGAGACCAATCACATCATGCCTCCTCACATTAAACAAGTGTATAAAGCTAAATTTAAAGTGATTGACCCATCCTCTTAAGTTTTTTTTGTTCTTCCCCCTTTGGAAGCAAAAGAACCTATGATGACTCAATCATCTCTTACAACTCAACGACTACAAAATAGAATTAAACAAAACTGTGGTGCTAGGGAACATAGGCGTCATCATCATCTCCTTGATCATCAGTCACGAATGGAAGAAAGTAATGAAAACCAACCTCCACCTTTGACAGAAGTAATATATGATCACCCTCCTTCTCCTGACCCACCACAAGATATTCCAGTCCAACCTTCACAATAAAATGATCCAATCCAATAGCCACAACTTTTGATACATCCTTCTTTGTAAATAACCCTTCATCCCCCCATCGTAATCAATCTTGATGATTATGATGACGATGAGGAGATTACAAAAATAGATGAACCAGATAACAATATAAACTCTTTGTTTTCATCTACCATGAGCTTAAATGATAAATATTCTCAACCAAGTGAAGAACTCGATACATCTCATAGTTCGGTACTTGCAATTCTTCCTTTGGATAGTCAGTTTCCCTCACAATGCACTAAACAAAATTGGTAGGAAGATGACTTGTTAGATGGTTGACTTGCATTTGCCTGGTTAGCCTTTTTGCATTTTTCTTTTTCTTTTCTCTTTCTTTTGCACTTTCATGTGTGTATCGTGTTCGCTCATATCATGCATTTGATATTCCCTCTCTTTTTACACTTATTATATTTGTACCTCTATTCTTCTATATGCCATGCATTATCTTTTTCACTTTTTTTTTGTCTTCTCCTTTTGGGGATGATGCAAAGCATTGAGATGCCCTATGTCTCTTCCATGTTGACCCAAAAGGTCCTTTCACTTTTCACCTTTTTTTTGTGTTTCCCTTTTGGGGATGATGCAAAGCATTGAGCGCACTATCTCTCTTCCATTTTGACCCAATCAGTCCCTTTTCCTTTTCCTTTTTTCTTTTTCTTTGTTTTTCCTTTTGGGGATGACAAAGCATTGAGACTGAGATGTCTCCTTCATGTTGACCCAAAATCTTTTCCTTTTCATTTTCTTTTCACTTTTGTTTTCCTTTTGGGGACAATGCAAAGCATTAAGACCATAATGTCTCTTCCATGTTGACCCAAAATAGACTTTTTTTTTCTTTTCTTTTGCTCTATTTGTTTCATTCTTCCAGTTCTATGTATTCAGGGAACAATGACAGTTTAGAGCTCATTAATAAAAACATTGCAGCAATGAACATACTAACCCCAAATCCATAGATTCCTTATGTGTTTGGTGTGTTATTTTCTGGGGGGAAACCTCATTTTCTTTTGCTTTCCTTTTCATGTACATGATGCAGCCTAACTTTGAAACATATGACTTTGCGTAGGTCTTTCCAAGTTGGCTCTCATGTCTTGTTTTCTTTTCACATCTTCTTTCCTTCGCTACTTTAAAGTAATTGCTCATAGAATGATGTGTAGGAATTCCTTTAAAGTGGGGGGAATACATTACCATTAATTCATTTGTATTCTCGGTTTCTAGTGTATCCTTGACATTCATATGATGTGTTCGTCACTTTGTGGATGAGATTGGGTTTGATTTCCTTCATAAGTGTGATCTATCTTAGCATATTACATTCCCCTCAAGGTGGCCTGTTGTGAAAAGAACTACATCCCCTAAGTTGTGAATATTTTATTCTTTGATCAGTCCTCTCTTAGAGACATTAGACACAATGTTCCCTAAGTAACTGACCTTGCATGAACTTAACAAGACTCCTTTGAACATATTTTACAATTTTACAATTTACACTTTGCACTTTTTCCACCTTGCATAACGCAACTTGCATGCATGTGGTACATTCCTTTTTGTTCATGAGTTCTAAGCATGCAAATCTTTTCTTGTCTCATGAAGCGGGAACTGACATTTTCCTTTGTGGCACCTTGTTAAAGTTATTATGAGATATAACTTTGACATGGTTGAGTAAGAAGCCCATCTAGCAGGACAACTTTCCCCATAGCCACCTTTGTGTTTGTGAGTACATACCAACTAGCATATGTACCTTACCTTTTTGGGACTTCTCACCCAATGGACCATCATGAGTCACCTCAGAGTGAGTATACATTCTCTTTTTCAAACAATCAACCTAGATCTAATCCACAACTAGTTGGACAGACAATCGAAGTTTCATTTGATTCTCTCTTTTCAACACTTGTGTGTTCCTTTGTTCTTATGCTTATTTTACCGTGGTATATTCATCTTTGGGGCTTGATCATCCCTCTTGATCATTGTTTTTCCATCTTACTAACATAAGTTCATTTGAACCCTCCTCTCAATGTTCATGGCTACTTTAGTGTGAGTTTGAAGCAAGTTCATCCTCTCAATAAAGTGGGGGCTAAATGTGCCATAGAAAAATGGCCCCTTGTCATTTTCATGGCCTTTTAGGTCTTGTTTCATGATGTTTGGTTTATTTTGTAATGATTTTATGTTGTAATATGGCTTGAACATGCATATTTAGGTACTAAAATTCAAATAATGACATCTTGTGAAGGTGTTGTGAAGTGTCATAAAGCATTTCTACACTCTTCTAGACTCTATTCATTACAATTCACCTAAAAAATATCTTTTCATCACTAATCAAGTCCTATTTTGAAGTGTTGTAAAGTCTTGTAACAAGCTTTCATGCTTTCCTAGGCATAATTTCACTATTTACACCTTTCTTATGCTTTATTTAACCCCTTTATGCCCTTATAAGCTTTAATTAAGTACATTTTTTAATGTAAACCCAACAAACAACATTAATTATGACTTAATTCCTAGCACCCATTTTCAAGTCCTAGGTAGGACCCATTCGCCATGGGTGGTGAATGAGTCCCCCTTGGCTCCAAATTAAAAATATTTTAAATTTCCTTTCGGGTTTTCATTCAAAATCACTTGATGTCAGTCTGTGATGAGGTATCAATAGGTTACTAAGGCACAAAATTGTATAAATAAGTTATTTTCACCTCATTTTAGATCCTCCTACATACACACATCATATTCAAGCAATCTCTTCATCCATTCAAGCATTCAAGCACCTTACAATATCAAATCAAGCATTTTTGAGCATCCATTGACACATCTTCATATTTTTATCAGCAAGGGTTTGGTAAGTTGATAGGATTTACATGTTATTTGTTTATCATTCTCTTCCATTCCAATATTTCATTAAGGGTTTGATTACCAAAGTGGGGTTTGACCAAGGAAAACCCCTATTTGCTAACCCTTGACCATTTTTCCCCTCTTGCATGTGTGTTTGTAGAATTTTGTATGTAGATTTAAGGAGCATTTAGGTGTTAAACAGTGGTCAACAAGTAAACTAGGTGCTTCAAGTCCAATCAACCATATTTCAAGCTTGGAGAAGGTATTATGTTTGTTTCCTACAGAATTGACTTCAGTAACTCGACAAGTAGACATCTTCAGATCTAGTGTTGCAAATTTGTCTCCTGATTTCTCAAAATCTTGGGAGAGGACTAATTCACCACCAATGGTGAATGAGTCCCACCTTAAGGCTAAAAATATAAGTTTTGTTAGATTCCAGATCCTGACACTTAGAAACCTATTTCTAACAGTTTTCATTAAAATTAGGACTGATGTTTCACCCTAGGAAAATGAGTCCCACTAGTAAATTTTTATGATTCTAGACAACATTCAACAAATTCTAGAATCTTCATCAGACCTCTAGGTGCACACTGATTCAACTCATTTCTTTTTGTTTTGCATTTATCCATTCATAGTTCATTGTTTACATATCACATTGTGTTTTCCAAAATAGCATAATTCTTAGGTTTTTCATATGTAATCAATCATTTAGATCACTTAAGTGCATTTAGTTCATTTCGTTTAGCATAAAAAACATGCTACATTACATAATTTGAATGAACCTAGCTAGCATTTTTGGCCCACCTCTCTCCTTTTAGGTGGAATACCCTAGAAGAGTTAGAGAGTCATGTGGTGCCAAAAATCTACAATTCACTTCCATATCCTTCTAGATATATCTATACATCTCTCACTCTCTATTACTCTACCTACTTGTCACTCCCCCTCTATCTCCTTCTCCCTTATCCCTCTAGATATATATCTATATCTCTCCTCACCTTTATCTCTCTACCTACCTCTCAATTCCTCCCTCCCTCCCTCTATCTCTTTTTTTATCTTTTTATCTCTCTCACCTTTTTACCTCTCTTTCCCTCCCTCATTCCCTCTCTACTCATCTCTATCTAGGTAGAGAGGGAGGGAGAGGGAGAGATATAGAGAGATATCTAGAGGGAGAAAGATATGTAGAGAGATATCTAGAGGGATAGGTGATAGAAAGAGATGTAGAGAGATATCAAGAACAATAGGGAGATATATATATATATATATATAGAAATATATCTAGAGGGGTGGGGGAGAGATGGATAGAGGGAGAGTTAGTTATAGAGAGGGAGAGGGAGAGGGGAGAGGGAGAGATATAAATAGATATCTTAAATGATAAAGAGAGATGTGATATGGAGAAAAATAGAGGGAAAGGGAGAGGTAGGTAGAGAGAGAGGGAGAGGGTTTTTGGAGAGTTAAAGATATATCTAAATGGGTAGGGAGAGAGAGATGACACAAATAAGTAGAGAGGGAAGGATAAAGGGATAGTTAGAGAGAGGGGGAAAGGAGAGAGATAGAGAGAGGGATAGGGGAGAGAGGTAAAATAAAGAGAAGTAGACAGCAAAGTGTCATAACCCCGAGTCTAATCTTTAATTAATTATCTGATTATTATCGTATATATTTCCCTTATAAAAGAGAATGATTAAGAACTGATAAAGATTATAATATATTCTTATATTCTTAAGAGTAAAATGCTAATGAATTTGTGTTAAGCCTTTGATCGGGTTGTTGGAGAAGGATACAATCTTGGGAATGTTGATATCTTTTTCCAATGGCTACCACCCAGCCAACAGTTGTGACCTATGGAGATCAATAAAAAGACGTTGTTACCTCAACCAAGGACATCAGATGTGAAAAAGAACAAAGAGGGAGTCAAGCTTGTTGGAGACCCATTGGAAAAGAGGTAAGTATCCAAACTCAATTGTTGTTAATAAATTGAGCCTCCTACATGGAGGTCATGATTAAATATTCAGTAATATTTCTATTTCTTAAAATTCAAATATGGAATCATCATGAAACATCAATCTAGGGCATAAACTGATTTAATAAGTTATCCAACTATTATGGATAGAGAAAAATAAACGTTATAAAACAATCTGGAATAACACTAGCTCTTAGGAAAATGAACTAATGATCATACTGTTGATGAATTGAATACAAGCATATACTCTCTAAATGCAAAAATGAATAAGCAAATATCCATTATTTAAGTTACTAAACAAACCTAAAATATGTAGATTTATGATGTATTAAATGATATAGTGCACAACAATGAATGTGATACACTTTGACTAAAATCTCTTTCGTAATGCTCAGTGAGGATAGGGAGTGTGTGGAAGGGAAAGGCAGGTAAATCCACCCAATGTTGGACAAATCCCAAGACAAGTAACCAATTCTTGAGGGTTTCCAACTCGAGATGGTGCACACACCCTTGGCACAGTAAATCTACCATCCCACGAGGTTAGGGAGAGAAATAAGGCAGAGGTCTATTCCATTTGGAAGTAAGCAATCTTTCATGTTCATAATAGTAATACCCTAGTTGATCATGTACTTATTTGTCTCATTCTTAAATTATGTAAAGTTGAAATAACTCACATTGAATTATGTTCTTAATTGTTATCACATTTATATAAATAGGATTTAAAGCAATTTACATGTGTAAAATGATGTTTGGGAAAAATACATTATATGTCTTAATTTGTTGCTTATGTAATTCTAGGGTTACTAAACAAGGGGACATTACACAAAGGAGGTAGAGAGAGTGAGAGAGATAGAGAGAGATATCTAAGGAGAGGCTTGAAGATTATTTTGAATAGTTCCAAAGTTACCTTTAGACAATTGCAAGATGATTGGAGCCTATTGATTATCAAAATTTGACTAAGTCTAATTTTTTAAGATCTTGAAAACCTAGAATTTTCACCATAATTCCTAAAGACCCGAAACCATTCTCAAACATCTTGGAACTATATACACAAAATATAACTAAATTATAAGAAATTAAATGTCACTTATAACTTAAATTATATATTTAAGGAAGAGGGAGAGTGTGAGCTATGTAAGGAGGTAGAGATACGTGGGCAGAGAAAGAGATCTTTTTTGCTTCTTGGAAATTCACCCACATTATAATGCACTCATGTTATTACCTAATTTTGGAACTTCTAACCCGTAGAGTTGGATTTTTCTTGGGCATCCAACCAAAAGGGTTGGACTTTCATGCCAATGACCATAGAGATTTTTTTGGAAAATTATTTTAAAAATAACACAATATCATGTGTGCTCTCCATCAAATTTGCAAGCATTTCAATGTCAAGACAAAAAATAGTAATGTTGAGCTCCCTCTTATCTTTCTAACCATGTAATTTTTTTTAACATTTCAAATATTTTAAGTTTTTGAACTTTAATTTCTTTTACTAGTGTTTCCATTTTTTTTCAAAAACCAATGTACGGTATTTTTGGTCTCATTATTTACCCGTTCATCAAAATTTGAAACAAGTTACATTTTTACAAACTAGACTCTATTCTTTGCACATTAAAAAAATATTTTGAATTATTTTTTAAAAAATTAAGGGAGAGAACACTCAAGTTTCTATTTTTTGTTTCCACTTTGAAAATCAATTAAAAAATATTTATTCATTAAAATTAGCAAAAATATTGAGCTTAAACTACATGGTGTTTTCTATGTTTTCACTAAAGCTATTTCTGAAATTGTAGCGACGTAAATTGTAACCCCTCACAATTTCACACTAGGTTTAACACCCTCTTGAGTGCATGTGCCTAATTATGCTTCTGATATAACTAAATTATTTTCATTTCAAAAAAATGAAATCCTTATTTATTAAACTTTCTAAGAGAGAATATTGCCTGGACTAGGGCACCTAGCACCCTTGTCCCATCTCTTTGTACCAAAAAAATCAAAATTGATTATCAACCTCTATATGTTTAAGAATTCAAATTTATTTATCAACCTATCTTAATGGTTAATGTGAAATATGTTTAGATTCATATAGATATAATTTCTTCCCTCATTTTTAACTCCTAATTATTTTTTATAAAATTTTCAACTTAAGACAATTAATGCAACATCAAGTTAAAAAAAAGTAGATCAACAACATAATTGCAATCAATTACAATTTACAAATAAATCAACAAATGCATGTCCATGCATTGTAAGATGTTTATTATTATGTACACTACCCGTTGCAAGATCTCAAAGAATCTTCTACTTTCTCCTTGTGTGTGATGAGAAAAGTGACCTCAATCCAACAAGGATTTTTTATCTATGTGGTAAAACATCATTTTCTTTTAATTATTATTTATCATTTAATTTGCTTGTGCTCCCTCAATAGCACACAATCTTTATCAATTATCGTCAAACCACTATGGAGGTGGAAACACCAATACAAGGTTTTCCCAAGGTAGATGTAAGGCCCCACCTTGTATGCATCTAATACAACCCTAATGTACTATGTATTCTATTGATTACTTGTGAATCACCTCAGAGATGATGAATGAAGTGTATTATTATTAATGTATTTTATTAACAAACCTATTTGGACTCTCTAATACATCAAAACGAGAACATGGTTATATAAGAAAATAAAACTGTGGGAATTTAAATTGTTTCAAGGAGGGGAATAATTAACCCTTGTATCATATATTGTGTTTTATAAGTAATGATTTCTATCTAGGTTAAATGATTATACTTTGAATCTCTAGCTTCTTAAATTTTCATCTTATAGAATTATGACGATTTATTTAGTGATATGTAAATTGAAAAATGAACATCTAGTCTAACTAGGGTTAATATGTTATGGTGGGGATGATTATGGTTTACAAATCACATTTCAATGAACTCGTTGATTTAATACAAAGCTAGGAGGGATATTGGAGTTAGATCTTATTTGACAAATACTAATGATTTTTATGTCTCTTAAGGTGGATATTGGCAGTGAGTGTGACCAGATTTATAACACGAGTATGATGGAACACGAAGGTTGGTTGACTACAACTCGGTATACATGGATGAAACATTGATCATGTATGGTAAGACCACACGCATGTGGTAGAAGTGAGTAAAGCATATTCTATATTTAATTATGTTGTAATCAACAATTATGAATAAATTAGATAAAATTAAATTAAGTGGATAGATGAATGATCCTTTCTAATTGTACTATTTAACTAATTTAAGATGAATTTTTAGTTGGATATAAATGGTGCGAGCTAACGTGCAGGTATAAGCATTATGTCAAGGATAAAGGTGATCAAATGTTTTGAACCCTTGCAACCCAAAAGGAAAGGGGTGTTAGTATTTAATGTTGGAGTGTTTGTGTTTTAGGGCTTAAGGTTGGGGTTATATGTTAAGATATTCTATGAGGGTAGTTAAGAGTGTGATTAAGAAATTAGGGGTTGTAAACCCTCAATTGGTATTGAAATTCGAATGCATTCTTTATGGTAGTTTTAAAAGGGGTTTAAAAGTATTTTTTTGTGTGGTCACATTTTTTTTAAGGTCCTAAGATAGCTACATAGGGGTTGGGAGCTCAATTATAGCCATATCTTTGACAATATCTAAGATATGACCCTCATTTATTGTCTTTTTTGAAAAGTGACGAATTTGGGAGAAAATGAAATGTATTGGTTTTCAAACCCAATGTTGAGATGTGACATGAGAGGGAGAGTGAAAGTACTCCATCCCCTTCTTAATGAAGATGGAGACTTTTGAGATGGAGTGGAGTACACTCCTTCTCTTCCCATCTCCCCAAATTTTCTCACACATGTGTGAGCACTTGTGGGAGATTGTGCCTGAAGATTGAAAGAGAGAGTGACAAGTGTCACTCCCTCATCCAAAGAGATTCAAGTTGAACTTCTTTTATAGCTTCTTTGTGAAGAGAGAAAGGTGGTTACCCACTTCTCCCTTTGGAGAACTTAGTCAGTTTATGAGAGTTTGAAGAATGCATTTTTTTTTTGGGCTTTGTTTTCATACTTTGGATTGGATAGGAAAGCTTGAGGGCTATGGAGAAAGGAGAAGAGTTAATGATTCAAATAGAGCAACATGGAGAAAGCTAAGTACTATTTCCTCTAATTGCTTTTAGTTGATAAAATAAGTGATATGAAAGTTCTTGAGTTAAAATGGTGCTTTGAAAATGGATGCATTGTAATTGTTGAATAAGTTAGTTGTAGCTTCCATACCAAGATCATTTGGTATTCTTTTAGTGCTTGCTCAGGGGTATGGCTAGAGCCCATGAGGCTTCATGATGCCATTACGGTAGGGTGGCGAGCAAGGTGTATTTTATGGGTATGCAAATTGTTAGTTTCTCAATATTATGCATAACAAAGCAAACTCATACTCTTGACATGTTCATTGTATCTCTATATATTATGTGTAATATTGAAAGTTAAACATCTTGTTGAAAGAAAATAAAGGGGTAGAGGATGTTCTTATTATTGGCATCTTTTAAGGCATTTGAAAGATATTGTGGGGTCTAAATTTATCTAGCTTTCATAATAAGAATGTATTGGGACAAATATATTTTATTTTATTTTTCTTTTTAAGGGAATGGTTTTGTGTGTATTGTAGATATGGATGTTAATGTTGCAAAGCAAGAAGGGTTTTCATATAACCTTACCATTAAAATAAAAAAATAAAAAATGCTGAAATATTATGGAGTTAATGTGTATGCTGGTTGTAAATTAAATGGTCTATTTTCCTTCAATATTTTAATGATGATTATGGAAACATTCACTTGGTGTAGCTACAAAAAAAAAGTAGCATTTATGTTTTTATTGAAGTTACAAGATTTCTTAAAATAAGTAAATAAATAGATAAGGCTATCTCTTGCTTTATTAAATACAAACACACACACACGCATAAATAAAAGGAGTGAGAAGAAATAAATTTGGCTAATCTACTCAAGTTATAATTTTAAATATCAAAGATCTATTTTACATTTATCATGAATAATATGCTAAACATACATATGTATATATTAACTGTGTGTGTGAACCATATTTAATATTAAATATATACCAATATAAATAATTATAAACTATATTTAAACAAGATGAACAAATAATACAGTTCGTTTATATAATATATATATATATATATATATATATATATATATATATATATATATATATATATATATAATAAAAATAATAAAAAAAATATAATAAAACTCTCATTTTTCCCAAGCCTAAGAGGTTGCCACCCAACAAGGGGCATTACTCGTGGATCTATAGCTCCTCACGGTACTCCTTTTGTAATGCCCGGCGAACCCCAAAGGACAAAAACACAATAATTACAGCACAATTTTTTTTTTTAAATGCACATAACATACATGTAATACACATCAAGCCATAACATGAATTTCATTTAAATAGATTCATTAACACATACATCCCTTGGGGTACACGAGGAGTCATTACGCGACTTAGATCCATACAGCAACCATAAAGAATAAAATATAAAGATATAAAGTAAGCATTAACAAATATAACACATACATGATGATCAATGATAAGAAACCATCTGAATACGCAAATACATCATATGCATGATCATCCTAACACATTGAATAACAACTGCCATAGCCAATATCCACACCAAGTTTAACATTTCATTACAGTACAATATTTAAGAAGTACAATGATACAAAAGTGTTCCAAATATGAGTGAAACCATCACCAGATAGCATGATACAAATGAATAGATGAATACAAAGTATCATAACTGGCTCCAAGACAAATACAACTCTGGAGTCGCTGCAACAGCACCAATCCACACCTCTCAATCCTCAGCTGGGGACCCAATGGGGTGCTTGGCACGTTCCACCCGACCATGTGAGTCCGAAGACCCACCCCCCGTGCTAGGAGCTAACAAGAAAGAGACCTCAACCAAGAACATCCAAACATGGAACCACAAGACCCAACAACATACAAAAGTATCATAAAACTCAAGGATTACAATTACATAATCAACCACATACAAGAGTCAACATAACAACTTAAAGTCATAAGTCTCATCACCTAAATCAAAGCAATAGCCAATAAACAAGGAACCAAAGGAAGATCATAAAACACTTCCAAATCAAGATGAAATTAATAAACATATCACAATTCTGAATCGCAATGATACAATACAATAACATCATATCACAGTACCATAAGAGTACAAGGTCAAAACCCAAACATCCACAAGATTTATACAAGACCAAGAATACACCAAGATCAAATAGGGTAAAACCATAAATCAATTCAAACAACTATGTCCATCAACTCAAGACAAAGACCCACTTCCAGAGGATTTCCAAAGAAGCAACATAATAAGGAGTGTTAGAGGAGAGTGTCATCGCATGGCTTACATGGATTATCCAGACTACCTAACGCAAGGCGCCGCCTCCGTCTACTGACGAATTATCCAGACAAAACCGAGCGCTAGGAGCCGCCTCCATCTATGGTTATCCAGACTACCTATCTCAAGGCGCCGCCCATAGGGTTGCTCATGCGGATCCGTTACCCTTCATGAAGACAAGGCAACGAACATGCCAACCACGGCCTTCTCAATCCCCTTTAGCCTGTGGTAGCACTAAACGGCGGATGAGGCATCAATTATCTTTTTAATGTGATTCTACCCACCCCTAGTTAATTATTTAAATTATCACTTATTAAATTCACTCTAACGAGGGCTATCCTGGCGCCCCTTTGTGCGCCGACCACCCACTTAGAGCCACTCTCACTCTAGACACTCAAAACATAAAAACCAAATCCAAGGGTTGTACAACATAACAAGTACATTATATCACAACAGAGTGCATGCAAGGCATTACCCATCTTGCCATAAATACATAATCAAAATCTCCATGATTCCCGTACAACCCTTTCAAAAACATGAAACCAAAACACTTGCCACAACAAGGGCACATAAAAGGAGGAACATTAACCAATAGTAAAATAAACCTCTGGAAGATTCTCATAAAGTTACACTAGGGTTTCCCCATCAAAGAACTGACAGCAATAATTGCAAGACCTCAAAGAACTATTTCCAATATAAATATAATGAGAAAATACACCAAAATAAGATCAACAACTCCACTCAACAACACCAACAACTTCGATACGAACTAAATCGAGAATCCAAGGGAAACCTCTATTTTCTCCTCTTGGAATACCCATAATTCAAAGAACTTTTCAATTTGACTCATCAAGTAGAACCATCAATCATGACAAAGTTAACATTAACCAATTTACCACTTAGGTAAAGAACAAAAGAACACATACTGGTTCCCAACGAATAGCAACATAAATAAAATGAGAGAAAAACTCCAACTCAAAAATCAACTCAGGAAAAGTCACATTAAAAGAATCCATAAAACCACACATTCTAATAATATATCCATTCATTCAATAAGAAGTAACTTGAAACATTTTAAAAAGAACATTAGTTTAAAGATCAATCATTTCCAACATTTAAGGATAGCACAATATTACGAAGTGAAAATAAAATCTAATGGTTTAAGCCATAAGACACTATTCACAAGTATACTCTTCCAAACACAAATTAAAACAATCATGAACAATAATACGGGTTCCCATTCTACACACATAATTACATACAAGGACCATTAGACACATCAACCTTGAAGAACACTATCATAAAACACTTACAATGAACAGGCCATCGAGACATCTCCATAAATATCCCACAAATCACACCCATCTTAAAACAATTACATAACACTTAAACCAATAATCAAAACACTTTGTTTAAAACAACAATCACTCACACCTTATAACCATAAAGACATTCCTTTAATTTAGGCATTATTTCAACGTTCTTACTTTAAGGTATCCACTTAATTTAATTAAAAGAGTATTTACTACAAATTATATTTAAAATAACTATATCGTTTATAAGATAACCAACTCCATCGACTGTTTAATATGAATCCTAATTATAACTTTAAAATGTAATACTAAGATGACAATTCTATAAATTACAACTTTATTATAATCCTAAGGTGACGATACTAATAAATTATTTCACATAGTAGTTTGATAAATAATTATTATTCACAGACTCATTAGATAACAAAAAAGGTAAAAACATTTAACATTTAATCAGTATCATTTAAATTAATTAACCTATGAACCTGGGATTTATCCTCACTTAAAAATAACTTTATCATTTAACCTTCAAGTAAAAGAAACTATGTAAATGTAGAATCACTTATCTCCTTTAGTGAACCCTAAAACTTAATTAACCATATAAACCGATTTACTTTAACTAAATACACAGTTCATTTATCTACAACAAAATTAAATACCTATTTCAATAATGTTTATTCGGTTAAAATCCTTTGTTAAATAATAATTTACTAAACAACCTAGCGAAATAACCATTTTCACTTTAATTATTTACCCAATTCTTTTATTTTCTAAAGCGAATTCAATACTTCATTTACAAATCAACTATCTAATTAAAATTCTTTATCACCTTTTATTACTTCACTTACCATAAAATAAAATTACACTTTTACTTAACTCACTATCTTACAAAACATTCTAACACTCGATTCATATTTTACTTACGAAGAGCAAGCACATACAAAACTCTACTTTTCACTATTTCTAATTTAACTATTCCACTTGGAACTAACCAAAGTAATAATAAACTAATTACACAATAAGTTCACATAGGCAAAATGTATTCTTTCATTAAAACCCTATATATATGCATTAATATTTTTCTTTTAAACTTAATTTACTTCAATTCACTTATTTAACTAAATCTCTATAAAAATAAGTAATTATTTATTTCAAATTAAAGAGGAAGATATTTATTATTCCAAAGTTACCCAAATAAATACTAACTATTAACAATACAAGAATCTATGTGTCCCTCACATAATTAATACCCAATCTATATATAAATATTTATATACTTATACTTGAAAGAGAAATTATAAATCAGTCTAAAACAATGCAATTACTCTTCCCTTTCATTTATCTTTAATTATCCCTAATTTCCTTTATAAGAATAAAGTCAACTATAACTTAATTCTGTAGCACAACCGGATATTTTCTCAGCCAAAAGTTATCCAACAGAAAGTAAAATAAACCAGCTGAAACAAACTAGGGACGTGGAGTTTATATATCAAATATTTACAAACTAGGGAAGTGGAGTTTATATATCAAATACAAAAAATATATGAATCTAAAATTCTATAAAAATAACGAAAAACGTATTTCTATATATCCACACGAAGTATTATAATTCATATTTAACAAATATAATAAGAAATAAAAATAGATCTATAGATAATAAAAATATTCAAATTCAGTGTTATTATTTTCTGTCAATCATCTTAAAAAAAAAACAAAACGAGACCTAATTCATGCACCAACAGCTTAGAAAGATAACAGCAGAAAATAGAAAATAACAGCAGCAAATTATTACAGCTTCGAAAAGTTACAGCTGGGACGGGTTGCCAATGGTTCAGGGAGACTATTTAATCCTGTACAATGCCTCAACTCTAAATGCTGAAACTGTGATAGGCTGCCAAGTATATTAGAAAGTGAATATTGAAATTTGGAAATATCGCCATCTACTTGCATTATTATTAAATCACAAATGTTATCAGCAAAACTAAGGGCGAAAGAAAGGTGAGGTGCAAATACGTGACTTATGAGAATTTCCTGCAGAGTCTACCCATTTTATTTTATTTTTTTATCAGCATAGGTGATAATTTGTCAAAATGCAACCAATCTGAGAGCTGCTCTTTCAGGAAGTAATTAACTTGCCGCTATCGGCCAAAATCAAGAGAATTAATATTATATTTATTAAAACAATAAATCTTTATAGGTTAAAATTAGATTAATCTTGTTAAATTAATTTTATTTTCTTTATATCACCACTTAACTATGACTCTCAATGGATGGTAATTATTATCATTATTATTCAAATTTTATTTAAATTTATTTTATTTTATTTTCTTCTGTTTTGACATCAATTTCGGTAAACATAAATTTACGTTGATTTTATTAACTATTCTACTCGGTGAAAGAAAAGGCCATGACATCCCTAAACAAGGGTTTCTTCAACAATTACATGCCCTAAGATAAATCGATTACACTAAATAAAACATAAACATACAACAATCCAAATAATTGCATAACATATACCTAATATATTTACAAGCCATATACTTCTAAAAACCGAAACGTGACTGCATCTTACCAAATGACTATAATTTCTTCCAAGAATCTGAAAAAGTGCATCAAAATTGTAGCGGAAAGAACATGGTTATAAAAGGACATACAATTTATTGAGGTTGAAGGATGGATCAGCCATAACAGAAGCAGTTACGCCTAAAACTTTTGCTGCATCTTCAAACCCTTGGTCAGTGCAGAAGCGAACAAACAACATAACGACATTCGAATAAGAAAGTGCTCTCCAATTGGTTCACAGAGAGAACTCTCCCTAAATTTTTCTTGCCTCTTCTTAAAGAAAATACCAAATTCTCCGTTCAACCGCCCTAACTCCTCTTTCTCCCCCGTAAAAGATTTTCAAAAATAACTAATTTTTATTTACCCACTTTAATTAATCATTACTTTATATATTTATTTATTTAATTTCAACCAATAACTTCTTTTGTTTTAAATTACTTCCACTTAACTCTAAATTTTAACTAAAACAAATTTTCATAAATAATTAACTTTTAATTAAAATATAATTCAATAAATATTTTTACCGTAATTTATTTAAACTTAAGTACAATTTTAATATTTAATCCTCTTTAATATTTTATCACTTTTAAATTTATTAATTGAATTTAATCATTAAATGATAATTACCTTTCCTCATTTAATCTGATTATTTTAAATAACTAACTCCCAACGATAATTAAATTGACCTTTATCATTGAATCTAATTCTTTATTTAATTCCAAATGAAACAGGTAACCTTATAATTAAATTAATTTTATTAATCAAATCCAAACATATTATTAGTGTTACCTCATAACCTTAAATTTAAATTAAATAATAAAATCACCACATCATCATGACATTACCAACAACAACTTACTTAACATCAACGGGAAACGGAGGGCACTACATCTGTAGAGGGCCAGCCTTCGTGCCCTAAGGGCCTCAAAATAAAATAAAATGATGAAATATTTAAAATCTATTTTATTATTATTATTATTAATTTCCTGTGTATGCAACAAATAAAAAAATGACAGTTTGAAACAAAGATTTTCCTTTGTTTTAATACGAAACCTTTAATAAAATAGAAACACAACATTTTCAAAAAAATTATAAGTAAAACATCGAATATGCTGCACTCAAATAATCTATACAATGCCCATTTTGGATCTATACACGGTGCCCAAATAATATGGGTATTTTAAGAAAAGAAAAAAAAATAGAACAGCTGTATTGGGCATGCCACGAAATTTGCTTAAACCTGTGAGAATAAAAATAGAGAAAGAAAGAAAAAGAGAGTGAGTTTTTGATCTGTAAGATATGGAAGTGATATAAAAGAAAAGAAAAAAAATCGATAATAAATGGCAAAGAGAATAAATGGCATGGAAGGAAACCTGCAACAAAATGAAAGCTTCAAATATAGCTTGCACGAGATCATTCCTTCATTCTTCAGCCCTCCTTTTCAAACCTGTAATCAAATGAAAGTGATGAAATGAAAATAAAGTCTTTATCAAGCCATTTTTATGGATTAGGGCTTCTTCATGTAACCCTAAGATTCAAAGGTGGAGATTTAATCTCATCCAATGGATGAGATTGAATGCTCAACCACTCACTTTTTATTTAAATTAAAACTTTTATTTAACCTCACTTTTTCATTCAATAAATAGGAAACATGAGTTGTAATTAAATATTTAAGGAAACTTTTTCAACTTACCACCTAATTTTAATCTTTAAAATATCACAATTTATATTCTTGCTAAATTGAAAAGTGAGAGTTGTTGAAATTTGCTTTATTATAATTTAAATAACTATTGATGGGTTATATTTTTTTAGAAAAATCATAAAATATGGAATAAATGATTTTATAAATATTTTATTGAGAAAACTTAAATATATAAAATTGTGTTGAATGGTTTGATATTGGATAAAATATTGTTATTTAAAAAGGGTTTAAGGAATTATTTCATCTTGTTTAAATATGTCTCGTTTAGAAAAAAATAAGAAAAGGGATTATCAATTTAAATAAGTGATTAATATTGCTTATAAAATTAAAATAAAATAATAATAAATCAAAAGCTTCATTAAAATTATTCATAATAATAGATTGGTATAAATGATAGATTTATAACTAAGGGTTATAAAAGGGGATCTAAGTTAGGGTCAAATAGGGTTATTTAATAAAACGACTTTAGAATTTAGGAATAAGTTAAAGAGAGGTTTCATGGGTTAAATTTAATTCCTTGAACGTGTATAAAGCTAAAAGGGTTTACTTAAGTACTAGAGCTTTGAAAAAGCAATTATTTAACGAAAATGAAAATGAGGTAAACATTATCAAACTATCCTAGTTTGAATTAGCTCCATGGTATAAAAATAAATAAAAGAGGATGGTGGAAACTATCTCAATTACTAAGTCAATTGTCTAAATGGGGGGTGGCGGGTTAAGAGTGAGGCCTTATTTGGGTGAAATAAATGTAATATCAAGATAGTCAAATTGATTTTCTAAAATTGTTTAGTAAAGATGTAAGTGTGTCTAGTGGTATTCTATCAAGTGAAAGGCACTGAAATGAAACAAGTTCCATTTAAAATTAAGGTCGTGAGGAGGAATGTGTTATCTCACCTCGAGATATGCATCAAATCATATCTTAAATTAATTAATAAGTGTATATATAGAATAATTAAAGGCAAAGGTAACTTAAGATTTAGTCTTTAATAACTCAATGTATAACGTGATCTTAGGTTATTATTATTTAAAAAAAAAGGGAAATGGAGAATCTTGAAACCAAGCATGTAGGATTTGGTTTCCCTAGTATGGGTGTTCCTAAGTAATGGTAAACCTAAATAAAGCTAGGTAATCTTCATGAAGTAGCCCTACCCCAAGAAAGGGTAGGAGGAGGAATCTATATATTTAATGTTGTAAATTAGTACTACTTAAGTAATGGCATTATTTATATCAATATCTCTTCGAGACATTTGTAAGAGTTTAAAGATGATTATCAAATAGAACTTGATTGAGGAAGTCGATATTTGAGATCCTATCACTAATTAAGCTATGCATTGTTACCCAATCAATGCAATCATCTCAAACAATGTTAGGTCTTAGTAGTTGTGTTGCACAGTGGTGGCTTGTCGGGAGCGTGTTAAGTTGTGAACTTAGGTTTAAACAAAAAAAAATTATTGGGTTTTTCTAGCGTGAAATTATGGGCATGGAAAGCCCCTATATGATGCAACCCTTTTCCCTCTATCTATTTTGTAGTTTTATAGGCTTGAAGTTGTTGAGGTGAATTTTATATTTCAAGGATCCTAAATCCTAATTCATGCATTCATGCACTACTTAACAAAAAATTAGGGCAAGATGATTATTCACACATTTTTAGAGTTTATAATGTAATCTTGGCTATAAAATACTTCCAAACACTGTGACACCTATACAAATTTTGAAACCCTAGATTTTAGCAATTTTGAACTAGGGTTCCTAGCCCCTATCCTACTTTTTCTACTCTAGATTTTTGTACTAGGTTTCTATTTATCTGCACTCTTCATATCTATATTTTTTTCCATTCTATTTTGTAATTTCCAAATTTTTTATGCTTATTCAATTTCATCTAAATTCACATAGTTCAATACACCCAACAAAAAAATGGAACCAAAACCCTAACCAATCTGTTTGGATCTCTATTGAGTACAACAACCAAGAAAAATATATTGGTTAATTTTGTGTCCCTTAATGTTTAGGGTGGAACAATTGATTTGTTAGAATGTTTAACCTAGATCCCCCATTTCACTTATTACATTTTGGTGAACCTTACTTAGCTTACATTTGTAGTTTTG
The DNA here is from genome assembly GCA_007258455.2 of Sequoia sempervirens. Lineage (NCBI taxonomy): Eukaryota > Viridiplantae > Streptophyta > Pinopsida > Cupressales > Cupressaceae > Sequoia > Sequoia sempervirens. The sequence continues at coordinate 114,708 of VDFB02030839.1, forward strand.
ATTTAAAAACATATATTACTCATATCTAATTTACTTGACTAATGAATTTTGTTAATTGCATATCTTATTTTTATATGCAAACATTGTATGTTTATATTAGAAAAAAAAAATTTTAATATTTTATTTTATAATTGCACAACATAAACTTAAAACACATTATATTCTTCTAATGTACCATCAACATATCCATCTTTTCATCACTTTCTTCTATACTTTCTTTTATCCTCTTCTTCCTAGGAACATTTATATGTCCTAAAACTTGTATTTTATTTATTATTTTCAAAACTTGGTGTTCTATATCCAACACTCATGTGAGAATAAGTTATATACTTATGGCTTCCTATGTACTTTAAATGGCTTTGGTGTTGGGCCTAAAATTTTTAACTCTTTCACTTAAGGAACTATTACAACACAATCACATTTTGATCCTACTTCCACTTCTACTTTTTCAATGACCTCTAGCCCTCAATCCCTTCATGAGTTCCTTGGGTTTGATAAAAAATTTAGCATTTGTTCCTGAAGATAAACTCTAAGAACTATACCAATACTTGGCTACTCTCTAACTATTCTTGATTATAAAACATTTAGTTAATAATTTTTCCCTCTTATAGAAAAACTTATGAAACTGATTAATGTTTCACAAGGTATGAAAGTTCTATGCAACCTAGCTCATATAATGGATTCAAACATTATGATGTCAGCTAATTGCATAAAAATTATCAACAATACATCACCTCAAAATCAAGTAGGAACATAAGTATCAACTCCCATGATCCCATCTCCTATTCCAACATTCACTTCTTTTGTTATGACTCCTATTGGACAATTTGGTAATAATGTTAACAATAGTTTGTGGCTTTCATGGGGGAACCCTATAAATCAATATAAATTTTTTCTTCCTTATTTTGACCAACCATTTACTTCTCAAGATTTCAATCCACCCTTTTCCCAACATGTTCCACATTTACTTTCAAAATATTGATCCACCTATTACTACTACTAATCCTTCACATTCTACCAATTCTCAAACCCCCTCACTAATTAGTCCTATCATTAACAAACTCTTGCAAAATGTAAGTTCCTTACAACAAAAAATAACAAATATGAATCAAACTCAATCCCACTCAAATCTACTAACATACCTCACTTGTAACCCAATTTCATTCACAATTCTAAAAACTCCAATATGAAAAAACATTGATACACCCCATTTTGAGAAGTACAATGGAAAGGGGGATCCTAATAACCATGTATTAGCACTATATAGTGACTTCTTTTGTGAGGATTCTCTTTTATCCAAGATATTTCCTTGGTCATTCAAATGCATGGCCCTAGATTGGTTTTGTTCATTACCTAACAATTCAATCCACTATTCTAACAACTATTAATCAATTTCTTCAACATTTCCAAGCTAATACTAGACCCCAAGTCACATTAACTGATTTGGTTAATTATAAGCAAGGAGCCAAGGTGAAAGTGACTGCCTTTATAGGGTGATATTAATCCCTCTTCTCTCAAATCCCATATTCCCTATTGGATGTTGATGTGCAATGAGTTTTCATTGGAAACTAACAACCACACATTCAAGATAATATTTTATTGATTTGATATCCTTCATTTACATATTTTTTCATGGCTCTTCATGATTACTAATTATAGATTAGCCAATATGAGGATTTATCCTCATCAGCTCCTATTGGTCAATCCAAAAATGCTCCTACTTCTAATTATCAATCACTTAAGAAACAAAACAAAAATGTTATCAATATAAATTATCCTTTTTCGTTAATAACATCTAAGCATAGGTTGTGATTGCAACACCTTCTACTACAGCCCCCTATCAATTTAAACCAAGAAAGAAATAATTCTCACAAATTTCCAAATATCTTCATTACAACATGCTGCAATCACTTAACAATAATTTGATTCAACTTCCTCCCATTCATCTCATGGACACTACCAAACCTTTACCTCCTTTTTACCTGAACACCTTTTTTCAATATCATTAAACACTTTGGCATGACACCAAGTGATGCATGCATCTTAAGCACCAAGTGCAATACATCATTGACTCTAATGTCATCCAGGTGGATAGTTTGAATGATAAAGGAAATAAACTTTTTTCACCTCCAAACCAAAACTTGTAAACTTATTCCAACCCATTACTTAGCCATTTTGTAAATCTTATAGAACCACTTGTCAATCTACATTTCGTACTTCCATGACCTTTAACCATGATATGAAACCATTGGGTGATATAGTTACCATGATATATGTGCACCCTCACAAAGAACAACCTAAACTCCTTCCAGATATTACCTCCACCCATATTGATGCCTCTATTCATGCACCTAATGTTCCACTTTATATTACTACTAGAATTAAGGGAAAACCCACATAGGGAGTACTCATTAATTTGATATGCTTAGATAATGTAATCAAAAAAAAAATTGATTTGTGTGAATGATGTGTACTAATACAAGTATGAGCAATCAAAAGTATCACTAAAATCATATGATGGTTATACTCACCCTAGCATTGGTACCTTAACCCTTTGTGTCTAGGTCAAAACAAAAATCTTAGATGTACATTTTTCCATTATTCCTACCTCATATCAATTTTGTGTGAATTTGGGTTATCCATGGCTCATTTCCATGAGGGTTTTCCCATATATGATTTATAAATTCCTAAGGTTTCCATATGAAAGACAATATATACTAAACATCATAGTGGGTTTAGGCCCTTGTCTCTTTGTGGAAACTTTCCCTGGATAACTTTTGGCCACAACTGGCCCATCCCATTCAACCTCATGATGATTTTATCTATATTATAAAAAATTAAAAGTTGTCCACATTTATCACTATCTATTTAAAAACACCTCATCCACCATTTCAACTATTCCTCTTGAGGCTCCTCCATCTCCTCTAGCTATGATGGCTTTTCATTCTATTCCATAGATAGTGAAGGAATCATGGCTTAGATTGGGTATCCTTCCACAACCACAAGTGTTTGGTATTTATATTGAGGTTCCACTTCCACCATCCTATATAGGACCATGAGTTGAACACTCGACATAATCTAGACTTTCTCACACTTTAAGGATTGATTTTGTTCCTCCAGCTTCTTCAAATTCTAGAGAAAAGAAATTCAATGTGAGAAAACCTCCTCCCATTGTCTCTCAACCTTTTTTGGTTCCTTTTGTTCCTCTTGTAAATAAATAAAATGAACTAATATTGGGAAGCACATAGGTTCCCCCTACATAATCTCATACACAAAAAAAAAATACACAAGAATACATGAGACAACATCATTTTATGGCTTGCTAGCTTGCTGAAGGAATTGAATCTTTTCCCAATGATCCTTCTCCCATGTAGCTGGATCTTGATGAGTTTCCTCTCCCACACCCAACTTCACCATCCCTTAATTACACTCTGCCCTTGTCACCAAAGCATGAACATGAGCCTTCCCTTTCTCAACCAAACCAAAAACTAAAAAAAAATCCATCTTTGCCACCATTAAGTCCAAGGGATTCTTCCATCCTTCCTATAAAAACTCCTTCTTCTCTAATGAGCTATAGTGTTCATGACCACACTAGTAATACTACCACATCACCCATTATGTTCTATTCTGACATAAATTCATATGATAACATGGATGAAACATTGAAAAATCATAGATATTTATCTTTTATTTTTATGAAAGCAATGAACTTAGTTTATAGGGGACATGTGTGATGATGCTTCTTTAGAAAGTGATCCACCACATGTCAAACCATATGCTTCTCCTTATGCATAACTCATTGTAGTCCTTCTAGCATGTTTTTTTTACCATATTTATTGAAGAGTAAGAATGGGATGCATACAACCTTCTATAGACCAACTTGCATGTGTGGTACCCTTTGTCTTTGTGTTATGCTTGCATGTATTATTACTCCCATAATGTGTTTCTTGGTGTGTATTTTTTTTTTCTCTTTGGATGACCATTGATACTCTTGTTGGCATGAAGATACAAAGGGAATGAATCTATTGTGATATTGTGTTATGTGTATCTATTTTCTTCTATTTTTTGTATACACTTTTTATGCCTTTGGGGGATGATACAAAGCATCAAGATATTTAGATCTCTTCCATGTTGACCCAAATATTTTTTATTTATTTTCATGTGGTCTTCTTCCCTTGTACTCATAATTTCATCATGTTTGGGGAATGATGTCAATTCAAAAAATGATCATTTTGATATACATTATTCATAATACATTCATACTAACCCTATATTTTTGGATCCCTTATGTGCTATTGCATTACATTGTTATGACTTGTTTTCCCTATGGGGGGGGGCCTTGTCATGAGGTATCTTTTGGAAACATACCACTTGGCATATGGCTTCCTAAGAGCTCGCATGCCTTATTATGCATATATCACTCTTTCTACCTTAAAGGAAATCACTCCTACTTGGAATTAGCAATTACTTTAAGGTGGGGGAATATATTCAACTATGCACTTCATTTTGATCACCACCACAAAACTAGTTTCACTATCTAGAAAATCTTTTAGCACTTTATTAGAGTTACCCAACAAACAACATATTTTTCTTAGCGTATAATTTTTTATATTGTTTCATGAGACTCACCTAATAAATAACAGACTTTACTAGCATATGTTGTTTACATTTTCTACTCATGATACTCACCTAGTAAACAATGGACTATAATAGCCTATTATTTTTTCACTTATCCATGGTCACCTAGTATAATGCAACTTACTAGCCTATGAATATATGTACTCTATATGTCACCTAGTATAACATAGCTTGCTATCATATTTGATTTACTTTTCATATCCATGATCACCTAACATAAAAAGAATTGGTAGCTCATGGTCCATGGGGGCTTTATAACATGCATGACCCCTAGCGATAAAGAAATATAGTGCCTAACTCATCACTACAACAAATCCTTGTGATTTGCTCCATTTTTTGCTCTATATTTTTCTTCCACCCACTGTTTTAATGTATTTTTTACCAATTTTTTGAAAAAGTCAACACTATTTATTAGGATGGCACTATTTTTGGTGTTTATTTATGTCGATCAGGAGAATTTGGCACTGATTTTGGCACTCCTTTGTGTTGACATTAGTGCCACCTTTAGCACCGATATTGGCTTCGATTGTGGTGCCACTATTATTGCCGCATTTCGCTCTAAGTTTAGCTTTGAGTTGAGCACCATTTTTATCTTTGACTTTAGCTTTGAGTTTAGCTTTGGGTTTAGTGCCTGGTTTAGATACCCCTATGTCGAAGAGACTTATTTATATGTCTCATCGACGATGTAAAATAGTGAAATTTCAACAAGATATAGGAAAATCAAGGAGAGAATCACTTACGTCACATTGACAAGGTATATCTACAAGTGCTTGGTGAAACACAACTCTTGGATATAACGAAGTAATGTCGATGAGACATTGAGATATAGGTAAGACAAATAAGATTTTCTCATCGACACTCCTCAAGTAATGATCAAAAGCATACACCGATATACCACTGGGAAGGTAAGCAACATATGTGGTAGAGCGGTATACACCGTAACCCCACTGTCATGACCCTCTTTTTGTTAAAACTTTAGACATTATAATTTTGTGTGGTAATATTATGTAAGTGGTTTTATACAATTAATTTATGTGTGAAGAAGGTAGAGATTAAATAAATAAATAAATAAATAAAACAAATAAAAATAAAAAAATTATTAAATACACACTCCTAAAAAGGAACAAATAAAAGTTAACAATATTAATAAATAAGTGTTTCATTAATGATTTCAGCATATGGTATTAGAGAAATGAAAAAAATTAAAAAATTAAAAAAAATGAATAAAATAATTGTGAATAAAAAACTAATTCATTAAGTGACAAGTGTCTCCATCCTATCCTAAGCATTATTAATTGACACAATCTATCATTATACTTAATTAATTAAATTATCCATTTTCTTAAGTCACCTTAATTTAATATAATACATCATTTAATCTAATTAATTAGGATTAGAGAGATGTCACTATCCTTCATAATACATTAATTAGTTAATTCTAAATTAATTGATTAATTAATCTTCATTATATTTTTTTCAAATTTAAAAATTCATTCTAATCTCACTCACATGTAACTTGCATGCACAAGTCACTATCACCTTACAACTCATCCCCACTCACCCTTGTGTGAGAGTTCACACCATGCATGTGACTTTTCCTCTTTGAGTCATTTGGCTTCCCCATGTGTGAGTACACATGGTCAAACCCCCCTCCCTTACATTTCATAGACATGCCATTATCAAGCCACCCTCTCTCTTACATGTCATAGACATGTCAACATCTCATCTACCCAAGCTGTACTCACAAATCAAAAATTGTATTTTAAAATTAGAATTCTCTTGCATAGGGTTATTTGGGCTTGTTTTATTGACTTTAGGATAAAAATGAACCCCTATGGTAAGTACCTATGGGGTGGAAACCTATTGAAAACATAATATGGTCTTTTAGGCAAAGTATGAACCCCTAAAAAGTCACTTAAAGAGAAGTGACGAGTTTTATAGTCTTGGGAAAGGTGTGGAGACTTCTAATATCCACTTCTCCCAAGGTGTGCTCACACATGTGTGAGCACCCTTGGCTCCTCTCCTCATGCCATGTGGTCCTATTTTTAAAGCCTTCTTCTTGTGACACTTGTCACAAAGTGAGGCTATCAATCCAAACCCCACCTTCTCAAACAATCCTAGCCATTGAATCAATCTCCACTCTTGACCGTCCATTTACCTCCTCTCAAGTCTCTCTCATCAACACATGAAGATTATCTTATGCTATCATTTTGAAGAAGGATAGGATTGAAGGAAGGAGAATCAAGTTGAAGAAAGCATAAAGAGAAGATTTGGAAGAAGATTGTTGCAACTCCATCAACATTCAAGTTTCCTTTATTTTGATTTCTTTTTAGAATAACTAATCAAATCTAGAAAATTTGCTAGGATCAAGCTATTACTCTCTTTTCTATCTTTGTTTGTGAATATATATATATATATATATATATATATATATATATTAGAATCAACCTATTATTATTGTTCTTACCATTCATTTTTTTTCTAAACTAAATCTAGGATAAAAAATTAATTTTAATTTTTATCTTTAAATCAATAAATTCATTCTCATCTATTTTTATTTTAAAGAAGTATTATTTCTTTAAATTAAATTATTGTTTTATTATTGTTAAAATAAAATATATCTAAATAAATATGTTTTATAATATGAGTTTTTATATTAATATTCTTTAAAACATTTATTCTTTTAATTTAACTAAGTCATAAATAAAATGAAAAATTTTAGTATAAATAAATTGAAAGAATTTTCAAAGGGGTATCAATTGGATAGATTAAATAATAAATTATTTTATCTAATTAACAATTAAAGGATGGGCTCATACACTAAATGAATTCAAGTTATTCCATGAACTTCTTAATTTTAATAATGTTACCCTAAATTATTAAGACAACAAATTAACTAACATCTATGATTGATGAAGATTTGGTCCAAACCATGGTTCTATGAGATAGTATTTAATTTTATTTAAAAAATGGAAATGATTACTAGCTATTGTTGAATATAACAAATGAACTTATAATATACTTCTCTTCTTCATAAAATGATGATAAACTATGAGTATGGTTATAAAAGATTTTATAATAGAGGAATGACAACCTTTATATCTTATAACAACACTATAGCTTTATAATTACAATTCTATGATAACAATTATGACTATTAGACATTAAATTTTAAGTTTAAATTTATGTTTCATTAAATGAGAGGTTTATTTTTTTACCAAATGGTAAGTAGTAAAATTGAATTCATGCAAACAAAATACAATCTAACTTCAGGAATTAATAATATTTCTTTAATAAAAGTGCTTTCCTATTATGCCATAAACTTAACTCTTAGATTTACTGGTATTCTTCAAATAAACTTTCTCTCCATGCAATAAATTTATCTTCTTGAGATTCAAGGCTTATAGCACAACATCATAGTTACGATTTAATAAATTTACAATAAACTTAATTCTTCAACATCATGGTTATTCTTTAAATATGCAAGTAGATTCAATTCTTTTTAAAACAACGTTGATTCATTTAATTACAACAAGGTCATAGTGAATATGTAATCATTAGAATATTATCAAGAATAAACTCATGCAAATGAATGCAAACCTACTTTAGATAGATCATCAATCTTGAGGCATTAGTAATATAACTTATACAATTAAAATCAAGGCTCTTATTAAGACATTGTATTGATTTATCTATCTAAGATATTAGTGAAATAACTTATGCAATTAAAATCAAGTCTTCTTTAGTCATGCAATTCAATCAAAATTAATAAACCTTTTTCCTAAAACAATAGATTATGTCTTTGAGTTGAAAATTATTTATGCTATCTTAGATGCATATTTATCTCAAAAATATCATGCAATAAAAAAACTACATACTCTATGACATAGATTATGCAAATAGATTCAAATTTATTTCCTAGGAAATACTAACATTGAAAAATAATTAGATTCATACCATCTATGAATTAGATCACCCATCTTGAAGAATTTAACTTTATGTTTAAGTATTTTTATTTCATAAATGGATTTGACTATTTAATTCATTGTTACAAAAAAATTTACTTTCATAGGATGTAAGTAAATGTAATACTTCTTTCTAGCAAATATACTTGAATAAATATTTTTTTTTATTTAGTAAGTTCATTTAATTTTACTTCCTTAGAAAGAAGGTATAAAGCTTTTATACTCCATTTGGTTTATATGCACAAGCTACTTTTATTATTATTGATAATGCATTTAATTTCTTCTTAGATAGAAAACTTAAATAAGAGGAGGAAAACATAAAAACCAGCAGCGTTCAGTATTAACGGTGCCTTTGACTCACATTTACGGGTAATGTCATTTTGCTTGAGTTACTGCACTTATAGCCTAATGAAGCTGCAACAACAGCGTCTGTGGCATCATCCCTATAAATCGTCAGGGAGTAATAAGGATCATTTTGGAGTTAAAATCCAAGGGGTGGGAAATCCCTCTTAGATCGATAATATAAAAAAAGATAATACTATAATGGACTTACATCTACTAGTGAAGATCATAGAAAACTCCAATAGGGTTTGGGCATGTGAATTGACTTTTTTAGTTCTTTTATCTTTTATTTAACGAGCAAGGGTGATGTGACTTATAGGAACTTAGGACATAGATGAATTAGGAAACAAGCAAAAGATCACCATGAATCCTTATGCTTTATATGCTCCCTTATGTGGGTAGTAACCGAAGAGAAACTATCTGGGGCAATGGCCCTAGAAAGAGTCACGTACCCACAAAACAGTTTACATTAAACAATAGATTAGAAAATAGAACTACATATTATACGCCTTGATCCCATGCTGGAATGGTGTATGTAGGCAGTCTAGGGACGGAGTTGTCCCTAGTATGCAGGCACTCGAGTGGGGATTTAGCATTGGTTAAGGGTGTTTACCTTATTGGCCTTGTTAAGATACCTTAAGATAAAGAAAGATAAATAAATATTTAAATTGAAGTTAGAAATTACTTGTTATACTCAGAAGGAATCCTAGATGGATTCACTTGATTTCTCGAGGCTTTAGGCCAAATTCTGAGGTGGGACTCAAGATTTTATTAATAACTCACATACTCCTAAGGACATTGACCTCGGTGCACTCCTAGTAGGGGATGTAGTCTTTAGAGAGTGACTCAAGACCCGGATGGTCCTGATGAGTCTAAGTCTCTAGCCAGAGCATTTTCTAACCCATGTGGTTAGATGTCTACCTTATTTAGATAGATAGATCTTGGTCCCAAATGGACATTAACCTAACCCGAAAGGTTATATGCCTATCCCGGATGGATAGATGAGTATTGGTCCTGTATGGACATTATCCTAACCTGTATGGTTAGATGCCCATCACGTATGGATAGAAGTTCCTGAGTATACAACTAATTGAGCAAGACATTAAGGGATTTACTTAAAAACTTTTAAAAAAAAAGTGAAATTTTTGGTTCAAGGAAGTGTGGGTCTTTACATAGCAAGAAGCCTTTAACAAGGCAGTAGTGTGGTAAACAGTAGAAGGGAAGGGAAAAAAACCACCATACCACAACGATAATCATGAGTCTCCCTGACATGGCATATTTACACTAATATATAAAGAAATGCCACCAAAGGAAAATATCAATGAGATAGTGGCATATCGGCAAGAGATATTAACTTGTCTCATCAACACCGGAAACCAATATCAGAGGAACATAAGATCTAATGTTGATGATACATTGAGATATTGGTAAGACAAATAAGATTGTCTCATCGACACTCTTCAAGTAATGATCAAAATCATACACTGTTATACCGTTGGGAAGGTCAGCAACATATACGATTGAGCAATATACACCGTAACCCCACAACAAGAAGCCTTGAGCAAGGTGGTAGTGTGGTAAACAGTAGAAGGGAAGGGTAGAACACCGCCATACTGCAGTGGGTATAATAAGAGATGGTAGTAGTACAGTAATCATGGCATCATTACAATTTATAGCACTAAATATAGCAAATCACGTTAGTCACAATCCATTTGAATAAATAATTTGAATATAGCCTACCAAAATACTCTAAAACTCTAATAAACATACTCTAAAATTTTTGTCAAAATCTTATTTTCAGGCATAGCCCACCAAAATGGAGTTTTCATTTTAATTAACATACAATAAAACCTTTGTTGAAACCTTATTTTCAAGCATAGCCCACCAAAATGGAGAAATGTTTTAGTAAAGAATGATAGAGAATAGTAAGGAGATGTGTGTGATTAGAGGCATAGGATTCATTGTTGTTTATCTCATTCCTGCTCTAATCAACAAGGGTTACAATTTTTGTGCTACTATTTGTAATCCAGGTATTTATTTGACATATGTTTGCATAATCTCAAATTCCTTCAGATGCTTTTGAAGTATCAGTGTATCCTAAATAGGGTTTAGAATGACTTATTTTAATTTTAAAAAATAAATTAGATGCTTTTGAAGTATCAATGTTTCCTATATATGGTTTAGAATAATTTCTTTTAATTTAAAAAAATAAATAAATGATGTATTTTCCTGTGTTTAGATAATGTGGAGATCTCATAAATCTTCCCTAGCACACTTTCCTCTTTTGCACTGTGTTCATTACTCCAACTACTAGGTTTTTGCATTTGACATCTTTAATATCTTCATGATAGTGGCTTTTAAATAGATCTCAATCTTTGCTTTAATCTTTATCATGGTAACCCTTGAGTTCCATAATCCACCTTCAATCTCTTCTAAGAATGTTGTCTTAAGCTAGACTACATAGTATGTATATAAAGAAAGTCCTTCATACCTGCCATTGTTCCAAACCACCACTCATCGCCTTGCTTAAAATGTTGCCTCCATAAGCACAATAGCATGTTTTAAAATCATGGTTTCCAGTGATTGACCATTAAGTTCACTACTTTCATCAAGATATAATGAAATTTTTGTCTTCAAACTTTAGGCATTATGCAAGATAACATTGTAAATTGTTTGTTGTGTACAATTTGATTTTCTTGCACATTTACTGCTTTTATAACTTCCTTTAAGACTAGATATTCCACCATTAGCTACAATCTCAAACAATTCACTCACTATCACTTGAAGATTCCTTTCATGAGCATCCTTGTATAAAATAAAACTATGCCCTATAGACTACCTACTTACTTACTAATATAGGGGACTCATTGTTTCATGGTATTTTGAGTTTTATTTATAAGGGGTTAATATGTGGAATTTTTATGTGCAAGAAGAATAGATTGTGATGCAATGTTCAGGTATGGACGGTTGAGGAAAAATTGGATTGCTATCAGTGTCATAACCAGGTTGGATTGTACCTTGACCTGGTCTGAAACACTTCCAGGTGTTTTCACTCAACAGCAAAACCTAAATGTAGGAATTTCCAAATATCTGACAGAGGAAGTTCCTATATTATAAAGATAAAATCATAAATATGCTTATCTAGTTTTTGATCCAACCTGACATCTTTAATATCCTATAGAAATTTTGTACATTCTAAAGATAAAATCATAAATCTACTTGTCTTTGTACAATCACCCATTGAATTGTTTCTTTAATAGTTTTAGGGCCACGTCCACGTACATAGGTTCTTTTGATAGTTGAATGCTCAAGCTCTACATTTGCTCCAATCTCTATCTAAAATAATCAACGTGCATTAATTTATGATTGTACCTTGAGTCGGTGTGAAACACTTCTGGGTGCTTTCGCTCCGAAGCAGAACTTTTGTGTAGGTATTTCCAAATATCTAGCAGAGGAAGTTCCTATATTCTAAATATATATTTTCTATGAAACATTCCTTATTTTCTATGAAACGGTGTATATATTCTTGTACTTGTAAATATTCTTTTATTGTTATGTCTATTAAAGAAAACATAGTTTGAATAAAAAATGTTTCACCCTTTTTTGTAAGTATGTGAATTATTTTTTAAGGAAAAATCTTACAGTGTTTACATTTTCAGTTTACTAGTTTCAAATCTTCATTTTCTATGTATATAAAGTTGTATGTGCTCTTTATCTCTAATGACATAAAACAGTAATGTCATCAGAATCAGGGTTTTCAATTTTAGCACCATCATTGTCCACACTTTTCATATCATGTTTAATTTTAAGTAAAATCATCAAAATTTTATTTTTATTTCACATCCTAGTTAATCTTGATTCCTTTCAGCACAACACGGTAGGTTGCATGTTAAATTTCAAACATTTTCTTTGCATTTTTTTGTATATATTATTTTCTTAGTGCATCATTATGTAACAACAATTTCATGTCTAAGATATACAGTAAAAATAAATGAAAGCACATGTTTGCTTTGTCAAGGGAAATGTATGGTGAATACCCTATTTCTTTCAAATAAGTGTGCAAGTGAAATAAGACATAACTAATTGAATCTAATTTTCTATTGTAGAATTTTTTTTTATGCGAAGGCTACAACAACTTATCATGGATTAGTTTTAGCTAAGAAACAAGGTGTTTCCAAACTATGGCTAGAGGGGGAATCTCTTAATGCGATTAATTGTCTCATGATGAAATGTCCATGGTCAATTGCCAATTTTATTAATGACTCAATATTTATTATTAATTGTTTTGAGGAGATCAAAACCACACATCTTTTTCCTGAAGCGAACATGATGGCTGATGGGGTTGTCAATGTGGGAGTGGCTGAGAGATCTGAGTGGGATTCTTTTGAATCACTACCTCTTAATCTAAAGTGTATTTCTAATGATGACTAGCTGGCTTGTTTCTAGGTGAGAAGTTCTCAGGGAAATATTTTTCATTATGATTTTAAGTTGGGTTTTACAAGTCGACCCTTTGCTCTTTTTCAATTTTCTTTCCTTGGTTTTCATAGAAGGATGGACTGGCAGTTTTAGTAGGGTTACTTGGAATGATAAGCCAACACATATTGTGGGTTTTTTTGTATTGTTTTGAGTATCGCCTGGTTCATTTTACATTTTCATTTCTTCCAAGTTTTCTTGAGTTTTCATTTTTTTCTTGTCACTATGGGTGGTGACCATTGCAGAATTGAGTCAAGTTCCTATGAAGAGTTTCAGAAAAATGCTATTGTGTGGGAACACTTGGAATTGGGGGGGTTACTCAATTTATGTAGAGAATTCAAGGCTTAGACCCTGATGTAATGGATTTCTTTGTGAAAATATGGAATGGGAGGTCTTTGCATTACCAAGGATTTGAGTTTCAAATTGAAGTGGATTTTATTGCAGAGGTAACTGGTCTTTCAGTTGCTAGGAGAAATTTTTTCAGACACACGGGAGCGGCTAAGAAGGATTTTGTAAATTTATTTAAACATGATGAGAGGAAGAAGGTTAAGGAAATTGGAAGTGGAGGTTATGCTAGAAATTCCCTAAAGCCACTTTGGAGGGACCTCATGTTGGCCATTATGCACTACTTCACCCTTGAAGGTAGATTCTCTGTGGTTTACACTCACCATTTTATGCTCTTAAATCATTTTAGGTGTAATTTTTTGGTCTTGTTTCCTCTTTACCTATTGCATTCTATGGAGAAGAGTATTGAAGACCACAGAAAGAACCCTAAGAAGGTGGTTCTTCATCAAGGGCTTATGTGTTTTATTTTTGCTCATATCAAGTTAAAGTTGATCTTGGTCTCCCCTAAAATTCAAGTGGTAAGAAGGAAGTTAAAAATGATGGGTATGAAAAAGGGGAATTTTCTGGTAAATGGGTTGGTAGTTCAAAGGAGGAAGAGTCAAAATATGAGGATATGTTTGTTGATGAAGGAGGCTCCGAGGAAAGGGATGAGGAATCAGAAGAATGGGTAAGGGCTATGAGACTGATGTGGAGTTGTGGGAGACTATGGCTAATTCTGTTAGAAAATATTCATAGGTGAAAACCAAAGGCATGAAGAAAGTTAAAGCTTTAGCCAAAAGGAAAATTGAGGTGGTTTCCCCTGGTTCGAATGTGAATCCCACGTTGTCTTCTAGAAAAGAGGGTTTGAAGGGTTGTCATCCTATGGGTGATGAGGGTTTGAAGGGTTGTCATCTTGTGGGTGATGTGGATCCTTCAAATTTTGATTGTGGTTAGAATGCTTAGTTGGGGAACCCTATTCCTAGTAAGGATGGTCTACTAGAGAGCTCCCCAGTGTAGGGGCTTAAGGTGCTAGTTAATTTGGGTGGTTAGTTGAGTGGCCCTGCTAATATGGTCAACTCTAAGATGGAAGTGAAGCCTAATGAGACTGGCCCCATGGATATGCAAGGGATTGATGCAGTTAATTGTTCTTAGTATTTTTTTGCTATGCAGAAGGAAGTGAAGAAGGAACATCTAGAGGTGTTAGCTAATTTGGAGAATCTACCAAATAAGGAGAGGATAATGGTGGATGTTATGGATGTCGAGGATTCTCCAGTCGGAGAAGAGGATGAACAGAATAGGGATTTTTTTAATGCCCTTGTTGACTTGGAGCAGAAGGGTCAGCCTCCAATTAACTAGGATGAAATTAACATGAATATGTTTGTCGAATGGCTGAAGATGGGATGAGAAACCTACTTTCCCTGGTTAAGTGGTTATTTTTTGAGGTTAAGGAGCTCAATCTTTAGATGAAAATTTGGAAAGATATTTGTGTTGCTATGCTAAGAGGTAACCAAAAGGAGTGGGAAATAAAAGGAAAAGTGAAATCAATGCATATTAAGCTTGATAAGCTACTAGCTGATGTTGATCATTTGGGGGTTTCTCATGAGGAAATAATTTCCTCTTTGGAAGTTATTGTTAATAAAATGGTAGAGGACAGAGTGGCAAGTCTAGAGGATAAAATGGGAAAGATGTCGGAGGACTTGAAAATTGTAGTCAATATCAGCAATAACTCTTTGAAGACCATTGTTATGGTTTTTATGTTATGAATGAGAAAGTGCTAAATTGGTCTAGAAAACTGCTTGACTTGGGTAATATGGAGGAAAGGATTGAAGAGATTAGTGGCTCTTACCTGGTGGAGAAAGCGGAAGCTTCTACTCCTGTGCTGGAGAAGGACATGCAAGTGGGTTTGTGCCTTAGGACAAGGAGCAAGATGAAAAAGAGGGCTGCTGTTGTTTTTGAGGAGTTGAAGGATGTTATCAGTATCCATGAGGAGGTCATCAAGGAGAACTAGACCTTAGATAATGTTTTAGATAATTTGTTGTAGCTAGTGCTTCCTCTTTTGGTTCAGCAGGTTTGTTGATGTTTTTTGCTTTTGGATTTGCTAACAAGTTGCTAATGTTCCATCTTATGTCATCTTTTTGGTTTAATTTCTCTTGTAGCTTGGCATCGTTGTAAAGGGTTTCGGGGCCACTTCAAAACCTATTTTTCCTTATCAAAAACTGATTGAAACTAATTTTCTACTATACAATTTTTTTAATGTTCTTTTTACTTTTGCATGTGGATTACCCTCAAAAAGATACTACTTATATTTTCTTAAATGAAGCCTTTACATTTTGTTTCTATGAATGGAATTTATTGCTTGACAACAAGTTCATGAACTTCATACAAATTAAAATTTGTGTAAAAGGCCATCCCCGTAAATTTTGTTTGGTCTAGAATTATAATGGAAAATAAAAAAGATTGCTAGAAGAATAAAATAGGTTTTCAATTGTCCAAGTACAACATAATATTACTGAAGCATTTCAAATTTTAGGCATTTGAGATTCATGGATCTCCTTGGAGGTCACCCACCTAATATAGTAATAGTAAATTAGTATGAACCTTTATTCATAAATTAAAATGCAATATAAGATATCTATGTCTCTCACACATGAAAGTTTCATATAACCATATACCTTGTAAATGTTGACAATCGACTTATGGCATTCCTTAAGTCAACTGTAAGACAGGAATCTCCCTAATTTCCAATGGCATGATATGCTATCAAACACATTAATGAAAATTAATAACATTCAATTTTCACAGTCCATGATAGTTATGTAAAAATTTGCACACAGTTTATCCAGAAATCTTACTCACATAACATTTATCAAAAGGTCATTAGTAATTTTTTCACACAAAAAAAAATATGAAAATAAATTTAGTGCTTAATCAATGTTGTCTCATTTATTTCCACCCACTTTCCTCTCAGTGATTTAGTATTTCTACGCCATCCATGTCCTCTCTCCATGGCCTCCTCTGTGAATAAAAATGTTTCCACAAAATATTTCAGCGCACTACTGCCGAGAAGCAAGAAGCAGCTTGTGGGACCACAATAAAAACTGCTCTACCACACCGAGCTGATGAAGGAGCCGCAAGACAGTAGTGGTCACCGCACTACTACACGCCAATGGTAGAAGACTTGTGAGATTCATCACACCACCTCTAGGAACAAATGGAAGACACATGCCACCACTAAAGCTTTCACCACACTACCACCAAGAAGGATGAAACACCTTGCGAGACAGCAGCAAAAGTCGCTCTACTATACTGACCTGATGAAGGAGCCACAGGATAGCAATGGTCACAAAAACAAGGTAGGAGTTTGGGTAGGGAAACATTTTTATTTTCCATTACCCAATGAATATAAATTCAATATTTGTAATTCACTTGTTTAATTTTGTATCTTTTCCTTTCATGTAAAATAATGTAAATCACTTGTTTGAACACTACAAATAAATAGATAATGAAAGTATCTCTTTTCTTTTATGCAACTCTCTAATGTTGTAATTGAATCAGACAATTTAAACACATTGCATCTTGTAACTCTAAAATATTTTAAACACTTGTAATGATTAAACATCTGCAGAGGTTAATTTTGAATTTTCACCTTAAAATAAAACTTTGAACGAAAAGCTCCATCAAATTGAGTTGTAGTGAAAATTTGATAACAACTAGTTTACATTCATTTAATTGCATTTGTAAGCATTCATATACATTTGTACACACTTCACATCCATTTCATAAAACTATGTTTGTCATATTTTTTGTGCATTTTTTTTGGGTAAATGGTGAAAGAACATTGTATCCTTATCCACATTTTATAATTCATGTTGATTTTTGTTCATAGAAAAATAATATAATTGATTTCACAATAATTATGAAAATAACTACTTGATAGAAAATAAATAATGTTTTATGATTTTATACAAGTGTAGCTAGCTAGTGATGTCGAGAAATATTTGCATTGTTTGGTCAGTGTAATCGAATTGAGGATGAGAACTTTGACTAGACTAGGAAAAGCGTACAATGATAAGCGCACTTGGCACCACCTTAGGTGACCCAAACTGATTACATTAATGGCCAAAATTCAGTGCTCAAGTTGGCATTAAGGAAGAAATCAGATGACAAAAAAGGGGAAAAAAATGGAAAAATGCTGCACGAAGGAAAAAATCAAAATCAAAAATTTAAAAATTTCTTGCGTGAAGGAAGAAATCAAATGACATAAAAGGGAAAAACACCACACAAAGGAAGAGAGTAGGGCACTACTAGCAATTGAGGATAGCATGAAGCCAACATGAACAGAGGAAGTTCGGTGAGGAGAGTACGTAGGTATTTGAATTTTCTCATAAGATTATATCAAATTTATTAAACAATATTTAAAAAAAAAATTCTTCGATCAATGATAATATTTTCATTTTATTTAAGATAAATCAAAATATACAAAGCTCCAAATAAAAAGTTCTTCTAGCACCATCACATCATGTCTATTAAAATAGAATAAAAACCTATAGATCAAAAAGCCCTACCACAACCACCTAAAAACTATCCAACTATTTATAGTATCAAAACCAAAAATAGGGCTTAACCCCTTAAGCTTATACATCAACATCTAGCTTAAACACAATAAACTAGTTTACACAGAAGTTCCAAAAGCATTGCCTAGATGCAATGGGTGCATTTCCACAAGCGGCTTCACCTTCTTTCTTGGATGCAAACCCTTCTTCTCACATAGCTCATCTCTGGTGATGGATTTGACTCCTGATATTATCTCCTCACCCTCTCTCCACACAGCTTTGGTTTTTCCTTCTAGCCACCTAATGAAAGGTTGATTTATCTCCGTTACTTCTGGGTCCACACCTTCCATGCCTTTGCTCACAAAGCCTTTTCCTGGTATAGCCCTTTCCAGGATACTCTCCATGTTCACTAAGAAATACCTATGCACCAACGCTTTCATCACTTTCCATACAACCTCCATCAACTCTCCTAAGTCCAGTCCCCACACAATGATCAAAGAATATATATCCATATTAGTCTGATATATGTGCTTCAAATCTTCGAAGCCATTACCCAAAATGATTTTCATAGATTGTACCACCTTCACATCCTTGTACAGGAACAAGCCATGCAGTCTCTTCACCATCATTTTTCTATGAAAAGGATCCAATTTCCTCCTTGCTTTTAGAGCGAAGTTGGCCTCCATTTCTTCTCTAGTACATTAGCCACTAGAATACTTCACACCATCATCCATACTAGTTCTTCTTTGGTACATTAGCCACCAAACTACTTCACACTCTCCTTACTTACACAAACCAAGAAGCATCAAAGGAAATGTAAGAAAAAACTTCATTACATAGAAAATTTCTGGCCATCAACATTAATTTCGAACGTATGTCTAGTGTTGACAAAAAGAGCTAATGCTTCAATAATTTCGAAAAACATTCCTTCAATAATTTGTAAGTATATTTAATATGCTAAATGATATTTTTTTATTTCCTTGGAAAAATTAAATTATTGCATATTAATTAGTTTAAAAGTTGATTGCAAACTGGCCTATGACCACTCATTATCTAACAAGAAACACATGTTTTGAGATTGATATCCTCTAGAGTTTTTCAACCATTTTGTTTCCATGATACTTGTCTTCAATTTTGTAGGAAGATACCTACTAGATGTGTGTAGTAAATTTTGAATCCAACTTAGAAGGATGATGGCTTCCTCTTTCCCAATTATGAAAGGAAATCCGAGCACATGACCATTTGGTGGTTTAAGATGTGGAATATTTTTTGCATTAAGTTCAATGTTAAGAAGCAATGTAGGATCTTTTAGACTCCCCCTCACCAATTCAAGAGTGCATGGGGGAAGGCTTAGGTAATCAATTGATAGTATGATATCCTCCTACATAGCCCATTGATTATTACCCATTAACTTTAACCATTTCCCTATGGCTGCTGGGACAAGTTTTGTTTGGACATTACTAACTATGGATCTAGATTCACTAAGTATTGGAAATTTAGAGCATATTACTTCCAACAAGGTCCTTTCTATTGTGAATGTGATAAAGAAAATTTATAGTTATAGATATACTTAGTATTGGAAATTTGGAGCTTAACACTTCCACATTTCTTTAATCAATTTGGAGCATAAGACTAAGACTACTCAAATGACATTATAGCCAAGTAAAAATTTATTAAGGGCATAATAGTAGTATAATTTTGTATGTGTATTTCCTTTAATAAAGGGTGCATGAAACAAATTTTAAATCCTTAAAAATATTTAAATTTCTAGTGTTTTTTCATTTTTCTGAGTTGGCTGAATATATCCTTATCAAAATGACTAGAAAGAAATTTCAAATTTGTAAGTAAACTCTGACAGTCAAGAAAAAAATCATAAAAATTGGAAGTAAACTTTGGCAGACATGTAGGTGAACTTAATTCATCTGACTTTACACCTCTTGGAAAAAATTAGGATCTCCCCTCCTAAATTTTGTACCACATCCATTACCTCCACATAAAATGGGACATCCGTGGTCTTCTTGGTTCCCACGCCATGATATGGTTATGCAAATGAAAATGAAGCAAAGTAATCATCTTCTTCTTTGCTGGTCGGAAGAATGTATGCTTAATGTTTTGATACATGATATTAGCTCTCTCTTATACTCTCATGGTTGAATACTGAAATCCATTATGGTGGGCCTCCAAAGTTCCAGTCATCTTTCATTCTCTTCCACCAAATGTTGGCCTGATCCACATGTGTGCTAGCCTAATTGGCTTTGTTTTCTAAAGCTGAAGTTTCTCTTGAGTCGTCAATGTAGCTCTCTTTTCCTTTTCAGACTCTTTCATTGCTTCAGATCATCTAGGATTTAATCATTTGTACAACATGGTTGGTGTGCTTTGAATCCTTTCATCTAAAGGAAATTTCCTTAAAATAAATATTGCTAGGAAATTTCAATGTTGCCATTGTAGTTGGCATTAAAGTCAATACCTGCAACATTGAAAATTATCCTTATATAAGAATTCCCTCCATCTTGTTGGCTTGTAACACTCTTGATGGTGGCTACACGAAATATGATTTTGATTCCTCTTCTACATTAGAGGGTTCATATCCTTGATTTGACTCTTCTGAGAAATATTAGAATTAGAATCACTAGCTTCCCTATTCAAAAATTCCCAACCACCATCTTCGATAAATTTATTTGGATCATCAGTAATACTCTTCAAAATTGGTTGCTAGTTCAATTTCATTATGCTTTCATAATACTTTTTATCCATGGAGTTCAGCCATTCCTTGATTCCATCAAGTGAAGATTGAGGAATGGCATCAATGAGGAGTAGATGAGGTTGCTCCCATAGCTCTCTTACTCACTTAACAAATCCTTGAAAATTTGTATTGATTTTATTTTTCCTGTCCCTCTCTTTTTGTTCTTCCTCAATTTCATCAGGATCATACATTGACCTTCGTGCCCCTCCTAAATTTTGGACCACATCCATTACCTCCACAGAAAACTAGACATCCTTGGTCTTCTTGGTTATCACGCTGTGATATGGTTATGAAAATGAAAATGAAGCAAAGTACTCATCTCCTCTTTTGGCTAGAAGAATTCATGGATAATGTTTTGATACATGATATCAGCTCTCTCTTCTACTCTCATGGTTGAATACTAAAATCCTTTATGGTGGGCCTCCAAAGTTCCAGTAATCTTTCTTCCTCTTCCACCAAATGTTGCCCTGTTCCACAAGTCTGCCAGCCTAATTGGCTTTTTTTTTAAGCTAAAGTTTCTCCTGAGTCACCAATATTAGCTATAACTTTTTTGAAATATTATTATGGTATGTGCACTTTGATCTGATGTAATATGATTATGGTTTCATCTCATATGTTGTAATATTAGATATGTAATAGAAAACTAAATTATTGCATGAAATAAATAATAACTTTTCATTTTAAATATTTATTTTTGTAGAACACAGGTCTTTAAGAAGATCAAGATGATCCTCAACATGATATAGATCCACAAAATATTGGTTCTGTCGGTACAAATCACATGGCAAAGGATGATGATGACACGAATATGGAAGACACCGAGGCCAATGACAATGATGATGATGACGACGACAATGACGATGATGATGATGATGATCACAATGGTGATGATGATGATGAGGCATTTGGTGATAGTAACCATTGACATTCATGATCATATAGACTACATCATGGATCATTGTTGATATATCATTATGATAACTCTTTTCATGGTTACTATCATATGTATCATTTTCACAGCCTACAATACCACATTGTTGAGTTATATCATATTGGCATGTATCATTTTCACTATATCATTTAGACATGTATCATCTTGACTTGTATCAATTTGAGTTACATAATTTATCAATTTTATTTATATCATTTGTACATGTATCATTTTCGCTTATGTTCACTGTTGGACATGTATCATTTTGACATATTTTTTATGTACTAGCATATTTGACTTTCACTTGTTTTAGTTATATATGATGATGATCTTATCACTATTGACTTGTCAATTTATATATATTAAAAGTGTTCAATAATTTTTGGATGGATATTTATTAAGTATGATGATTTTAATTTACTGCTCAAGATGGATGTTGTCAAATTCAATTAAATTATAGATATTTGACTCACTTGTTTTAATTATAGATGATGATCATGATACAATAATTATATTGTTATTTAATCATATGAGTTAAATAATTAAATTACTTGCTCTATAATCATATGAGTTATTTAAGAGGTACAATATGTTTAACTAATTAAATATAAATAAGACATATTAAATTAATAAATGGAAGCAAAACAAGAAGCATTTTTAGAAGCAAAAAAGGAAGCAACAATGGAAGCCAAATTAGAAGAAAACCAGAAGTAATCTTGGAAGCAATCTTAGAAGAAAAATTGAAAGCAAAACCGGAAGCAAACCTTGAAGAGAAACTGGAAGCAAAACCATAAGAAAAATTGGAAGCAAAACTAGAAGAAAACCTAGAAGCAAAACCATAAGCAAAACTAGAAGCAAAACTGGAAGAAAATTTGAAAGCAAAACTAGAAGCAAAACAGGAAGCAAAACCAAAAGAAAAATTGGAAGAAAAACCATAAGCAAAACTAGAAGCAAAATTGAAAGAAAAACTAGAAGAAAAACCTAAAGCAAACTTGGAAGAAAAACCAGAAGGAAAACTAGAAGCAAAACTAGAAGCAAAATTGGAAGCAAACCTGGAAGAAAACCTTGAAGCAAAACTGGGCATCAAATTAGAAGCAAAAATGGGAATAGACATGGAAGCAAAACTGGAAGCCAAATTGGGCACCAATTTCAGCGCATTTTCCAATGTTACTTCTCGGCACTATTTTAGGCACTTTCGAAGGCAATACAATTTTGCGGTGCTAAATCTAGCACTAAATTTGGCAGAAACATCAGCACAAAATTCGACGCCGAGTTGAGCATGCATGTTTGCACCGAGTTTAGCACCAACCAAATTGTTTAATTCATGGCTAAAATCTGGCACTAAAGTCGGCGCTAATTGCCTATTGTGTTGTAGTGTGTGTATATTTATTTATCTGTATTGATTTCTCCCTATCTATTTGTATGCATTCTTCCTTTGAAGCAACTGATCAACTTACTATCTTCTTCTCTCCTCTTTATAATTCATCTATGTATTTTCACATTTGAGAGATGATACTTGGTATTCAGACAACCTTTCATATCAAGGTCTCCTTGTCTTGTTGACTCAAATGATTTATGCTTTGTGTATTCTATGTTTATGCTTTACGTATGCTTCATTTATGATTTGTGTATGATCTTTGTATGCTACATATATTTTTGAATTGTTAGATTCCCTTCTACATCATGTCTTATATGTGTGTGTCCTTTATCTTAACATTTTAGTTTGGTAGGATCCTAAGTTTGGGGGCTATTGCATCTCTTAGCTTAGTGTTTTCTTACCTCTCTAGTGTTTTGATGAAGAGACTCTTTGGCTTCTTTCTTACTTGATAATGGGTATGAATGTAAGTGCATACCCTCTCTAAATTGGGGGCTAAATTTAGTGTTGTAAATTATTTTTGCTAAAAAATTCACACTAGGTTTGGTACCCTCTTAAGTGCATGTGCATAATTATGCTTCTAATATACCCATTTTATTTTTGTTTCAAAAAAATAAATTAAATTGGTATTTATGAGAATTTTTAAGAGTGAAAATTTCTTGTACTAGGGCACCCAACACCCCTATCCCATCTATTCATTCCCAAAATTCAAATTTATTTGTCATTCCATCTTAATGGTTAATGTAAAATATGTCTATATTCATATATATGAGTTCTTTCATCCTTTTTAACTCCTCATTGAAACATATAAAATGGTATGTGTGTGTTGTTTTCCAATATTAAATGATTAAAATATGTGTGATCTAATGGTTTAAACACACTTAGCATTCCCTAATTTCATTAGAAAAAAGAGATCTCCCAAAGGGAGGATTGAGTTTCAACCCTTAGGTGATTCAACCCTATTGGAAGATCTATTGTTTTCCTAATGATGATTTAAATGGTAAAATATGATTGAACAATATTTTTGTGAGAAGAATAAAAGTGCATTTACAATCAAATCTATGAGATATACATCTTGCAATGCCTAGTATTGTGGTCACTAAAAAAGTAACCCTTCTACTTTTTCTGACTTGTTCAGGCCCTCCTTGTGATTTTGGCTTAATGTGAACTTGATTTAATGTTGTAATGTGATTAACACATTTGCATTATGTCTTGGGCCCTTGTGAACTAAAAGGATTAAAATGGTACCTTATCTAAGTGTTGTAAAGTGTTGTAATAGACTTTCACACTTTTCTAAGGTCTTGTTAATGTATTTCACCTAAATAACCTATTTTTATCATTTATCAAGCCTTATTGCTAAGAGTTGAAAAGTTTTGTAACACATTTTCACACTTTTCTAGGCTTTTCATTAATAATTGGGATTTCTTATGCTTTAATTGGCCCCATTTTGCATCCACAAGCCTTATTTAAGTGTATTTTTGAGAATAATCCTGACAAACATCATTCAAAACTTAAAAATCCTAAAACCCACTTCAAATGACTAAGGTGGGACTCATTCACCATTTTGGGAAAAATGAGTCCCCTTAGGCGGGATCCATTCACCCAGGGTGGTGAATGAGCCCCCTTTAGCTCAAAATTCAAATTTAATTTAAAATTATGGTGGGTTTTTATTCTCCAAGTTCTGAGGTCAGCCTGTAGTGTTGCATTTTTGGGGATTATTGCATAATTGAGTATAAATACAAGGTCTTTTCTCTCATTTTATCCTAAGTAATCTAACAAGCATTCAAGCATACCTAGCATTCAAGTATTGAAGCATATGAGCATTCACAAGAGCTTTCAAGGTATTTCAAGGGAAGATTATCAAGCTTTCAAGAGCATCTTCAAGTGTCAATCATCGTGTCAAAGACTAGTTTCATCATGTTGTTTTAGAGATAACAATTATGATGTAGGATTATGTGATTCAAGCAAGTTCTTCATTCAAGATGTATCAACATTAAGCTAGAGTTCAATTCCACATCCATTAGAGCCATTACTTACAAGTTTGTAGCACCTTATTTCTAGGGTTTGGTGAGATGCAACATCATTATTTGTTCATTCGAGCATAATTGAGTATAAATACAAGGTATTTTCTCTCATTTTATCCTAAGCAATCTAACAAGCATTCAAGCATACCTAGCATTCAAGTATTGAAGCATTTGAGCATTCACAAGAGCTTTCAAGGTATTTCAAGGGAAGATTATCAAGCTTTCAAGAGCATCTTCAAGTGTCAATCATCATGTCAAAGACTAGTTTCATCATGTTGTTTTAGAGATAACAATTATGATGTAGGATTATGTGATTCAAGCAAGTGCTTCATTCAAGATGTATCAACATTAAGCTAGAGTTCAAGTCCACATCCATTAGAGCCATTACTTACATGTTTGTAGCACCTTATTTCTAGGGTTTGGTGAGATACAACATCATTATTTGTTCATTCAAGCATAATTGAGTATAAATACAAGGTCTTTTCTCTCATTTTATCCTAAGCAATCTAACAAGCATTCAAGCATACCTAGCATTCAAGTATTGAATCATTTGAGCATTCACAAGAGATTTCAAGGTATTTCAAGGGAAGATTATCAAGCTTTCAAGAGCATCTTCAAGTGTCAATCATCATGTCAAAGACTAGTTTCATCATGTTGTTTTAGAGATAACAATTATGATGTAGGATTATGTGATTCAAGCAAGTGCTTCATTCAAGATGTATCAACATTAAGCTAGAGTTCAAGTCCACCTCCATTAGAGCCATTACTTACATGTTTGTAGCACCTTATTTCTAGGGTTTGGTGAGATGCAACATCATTATTTGTTCATTCATCATTCTCCATTTTATTTTGTTCTATTTCAAGGGTTTAATTACCAACAAGGGGTTTGACCAAGGAAAACCCCTATCCACTAACCCCACAACAATTTTTACCTCTTTGCATGTGAATTGCAAGGCTAGGTTGTAGATTTCTCAAGGAGAAAGATTGGAAAATTTTTCATCAAGTTTTCAAAGTAATTCAAAGTTTTTAAAGTTGCAAAAAAGGCTTGGAGAAGATCTACAAGCTAAATCTTGCAATTTCGGACCTAAATTTGAACTAGGAGCAAAAAATAAGACCGAGAGCTACAAATTCCACTTTTGAATTTCTAGAAATCTAGAAGTGGACTGATTCACCATTAGTGTCAAATGATTCCCATTGTTCCCATCTTTCAATTATTTTTTCATATCTAAGTAACCAATTTGTTTGAAACATGTTCCAGCACGGTTTATTCAAAACAGGAGTAAGTCGCCCAGCTTTGTGTATGAGTCCTAGCTGGCATCAACAGTAGATTTTTCAGAATTTCATCTCCAATAAGTTCCCAAGTGCACATTTTCAGTTCCATAGCTTTACATTATAGTTTACTTGCATTTTAGGTCTTTTGCATATCACACTATGTTTTCAAACATTTCAAGTTTTTCAAGTTTACACTTGGTCGTGAACCCCTTTTCTTTCTCAATTAGATCCTAGGATACTTTATTGTTAGATCTCTCATATTCTTCATTTGGTTTAGATCTCTAAAGTGTCCTTGAGTGTTACAATTGTGAAATTGGATCTCTCTCCTTGTACTCCATTTGGTCAAGGTGGGAAGCATCCACATTTCCATTGATCACATTTTGGTGAACCTAATGTTTGAACATTATATTTATGATTTGGAGTACATTTACATCCTAGATTTAGATTGCATTAACATTGCATTATATTTTTCATTAGTTAATTTGCATTCTAGGGTTTCAATTCTTACATTAGTGAAAAGCTCATTTAGCTTGCATTATTGCATTTAATTTCAGTAAAGATTTCAAAAATTCTACATTTGCATCTCATAATTGCATCAGAAAACATAAAAAGAATAAAATAAAATTTAAAAATTCTGAAAATTTTCAAAAAAACCACTACCTGGACTCATTCGCCACCCTGGGCGAATCAATCCCTTTGCAAATTTTACATTGAAATTTCTAGAATTTAAACTTCCTCTTCTAAGTTTTTGTTTGCTATTTCTGCATTTCTATTTTACTTTCCATAATTTCAATTATAAGCATTTCATTGTCCTTAGTTTACATAGCATTTACACTCACCCTACATTTAGTAACCTTTGCATGAGTGTTTGGTGTCCTATTGCTAATACCATAGTGAGAAGAAGTTCAAGACTCATGGCATCCCACAATAGCACACTCATTATGGATCATGGGTTATCTATAACTTCCACTCCTAGTATTTACATTAGTACACTAGGCATGGATAACACCCTTAGCAACTTTGTGCCTTCAAGTAGCATGCAAGTTGAACCAAGGAATGATAATATCCTACAAGAGAAATTAATTCAAATCTATGAGGACCTAGTAAATCTACAACATCAAGTAAGCCTTGAAAACATTTCAACTACAAGAATTCCAACCATAGAAAACATCCACCACATGCTTGACAATGAAGATGGCCTTGACCTTGTGAAAAACATAGTTAAGATCTTTGGAAAGCATTTTCCTCCAACCACTAGTGCTCATATACCAAAAAAAAATGTCACAATCCAAGGAGGAATACAAATTCTTCCTCCCTCAACAATATCCTCAATACCTACCTATACAACTCCTCAAGTTGTAACAACAATGCAACAAGTTGGTAATTTGATTCATTCTTTACGTATTCATGCTAGCATCCCTAGTTCCTATGTGGCATCACATGTTATATCTCCTACCACATTAACACCTATAAGCATTCCATTCACTTGTCCTACCAATACATATACTCCCTCACCACTTTCATTTCCATCTCATACCATAATCAATGATCCTCTCATAGCACAACTTTTCTAAACTGTTTTATCCATGCAAAAGCAAATCGTCTCCATAAACCAAATCCAAAACATCCCACCTACATATTATGTCAAAAGTAGTCCATTATCTTTGGAGATATTTCACACACCGATGCCACAAAGTGTAGACGTGCCTAGATTTGAGAAATATGGAGAGAAGGGAGATCCTTCTAGCCATGTTAATGCCTACACTACCCTATGTAGTGACTTTGTCCTTGATGATAAACTATTGGAAAAACTTTTTCCTAGATCATTAAAAGACATAGCCTTGGAATGGTTCTCATCTTTACCAAAAAATTCAATTCATTCATTTAATGAACTTTTCGATGCATTTGTAAACCATTTCCAAGTGCATATAACTCCCAAGATTACCTTGGCTGATTTGATTAGATGCAAGCAAAAAGAGGAAGAAAAGATAACTAATTTTATCTCATGCTATCAGTCACTTTATTCCCAAATCAATGTCAAGATCCCTAACCCACACCTTCAAAAGATGTTCATAGAAAACTTGCAAAGTAAGATCCAAGACAAGCTCACTATGATGAATTTCCCATCCTTTATGCGCTTGTGTGTTTCCCTTTGCAACTATCAAAATTCAATTAGTAGTCGAGATACAAGGTCCACTTCTAGCCACATTGAGAGATCTAAGCCCACAAACCAAAACAATTCCCAACCTTTTAGAAAAAAAAACAAATGGTTCCTTCAATTTAACCCTCCTCAACAAACAACTCAAAATGTCAATAACCAAATAGCAGTTGTTAAAGCCACGGTTCCCTTTAATTATGGGGATCCGAAAAGACAATTCACTCCCTTACCCAACAAACTTCATAACACAATGACCCAACTTCTACAACAACAAATGGTCACCTTGCCTCTCGTTAAAACACCCAACCCTAATAATCCTTTACCCCCGAGCTTTAAATCCAATGCTTATTGCCACTATCATTGAAAAAATGAACATGACACAAAACATTGCAAGTGTCTTAAACATCTCATGCAAGACCTCATTGATTATAGTTGTCTATCCATTACAGGTGTTAGCAATCAAAGCAATAATTTTGTTGCTCCTTTGAACCAAAACTTGCAAATTTTCACTAATTCAATGCCCAAACATAATGTTTCATTTGTCAAGACTAGTGAAACTACAAAGAATGATGTGATGAATGTTGATACAGATGATGAAAACAATGATCCTATTTCAAATGATATCAATGTCAATTATTTGGATGAAATGGTAGGGTGATAGATGTCATCCCTCGTAAGGGTCGGCCAAAGAACTCTCTTGATATTGCTTTCTCCTCTAAGGATATAATTAAACATCTACTCGATGGTCCTCTTTACATAGCCAACCATATCTATGACAAGCCCACTAATGGGATACTAATAGATCCCACCTGTGGAGAGAACATGATCACAAGGAATTCTTAGTATTGCATGAACTCTATCAAGACGATTATGATAAATCAAAAGAATGGATCAAGACACACAATGGTTTTGCTTTCCCTACACTTTGATCAATCATCCTTCCATTACAACTAGGACCAAAAATATTAAATTTCCCATTCTCCATCATCTCGTAGTCAAACTAATTTCATTTGAGGCTAGGCCATCCATGGCTTCGCTCAATGAAATTTGTCCCTTTGGTTGTGCATAAATGCATAAAATTTCCATTTGACAATGAAATATTCATTTTTCACCATAGCGGCTTTAACCACTTGTCTTCCAAAGTAAACTTTTCCTTAGAATCCTTTTGGCCTAAGCCCATTGAACCCATCAAGCAGCGAGAAGATTTATTTTTCATATCTTACCAAAAATTCAAAGCGAAGAAAATAGCTGAGCTATCCCTCTGAAACATGTCCCCATCCACTTCTACACCTCCCATCCTTGATGAAACCATGCTTGAACCTAAAAAGTACCTAAACGACCAAGACCAACCTAAAATAGAAACTCCACCCATGTCCTACAAATGACCAAGAAACAATGAACCAACCCCATCACACCTCCTATAATCAAAAAAGTTTACAAAGTAAAAGATAAAGAGGTTGAACAACCTCCCAAGGTTTCTTCCATTCCTCCCCTTGGGGAATAAAATAAACCTATGGTTGATCAACCCGCTCCTACACAAATACAACTTGAAAAAAAAAAACAAAAGAAACAAAGGTGCTAGAGAGCATAGGTGTAGACATCATGCTCTTGCTCGCAAGTTACAGGAACATAATAAAGAAAACCAAAATCTAAACTTGATTGAAGCAATGCATGACCACCCTCCTCCTTCACCAAAACAAGACAATTCAACACAACCTCCACAACAAGAGTTGAACTCTTCTTGGGACATTGTCATATGACCTCTTGTTGTGATCAACTTGGATGATGATGACGAGGTTGCTAAAATTGACAAAGAGGTGCATAATGAGTTGAACACATTGTGTTCCTCTTCCACGAGATTAGATGACAAACTTGGTGCTTCTCCTAGTTTGGCACTTACCCCTTGTCCCTTTGGCTAGTTTCCCACCTTTGGTATACAATGAACATGATTGGGAGGTAGATGACTTGCTCATTGGTTGACTCACCTTTTCCTTACTAGATTTTTGCATTATTTATTTTTCTTTTGTGTGATTTCATGTGTGTGATGTGATCCTTGATGATGTTTTGTTTGATGTTCTCTCTCTCTTTGTTACATTCCTCTATTTGTACCTTCATTCTTCTCTATGTTGTGCATCTCTTTCACTTTTTATCTTTCACTTTTTCTTTTCTTTTGTGTCCTCCTTTTGGGGATGATGCAAGGCATTGAGACACCATATGTCTCTTCCATGTTGACCCAAAAGGTTTCTTTCCTTTTTTTCCACTCTCTTTATGTCATTCTTGCAATTCTATGTGTATTTGGGGGATGATGACAATTCCAAACTCCCAAAAAACATTGCAGCAAAGAACATACTAACCCCAAATCCATAGATCCCTTATGTGTTTGGTGTTTTCATTTTGGGGGCAACTCCTCTCTTTTTCTTTTTCTTTTACATGATGCAGTTTTACTCAAAAACATCTGACTTGGCATAGGGCATTCCAAGTTGGCTCTCATGTCTTCTTGTTTTCATTTTTCATTTTCTAATTTAAAGTAATTTCTCACAATATGGTGTTAGAAATTTCTTTAAAGTGGGGGCATACATTGGCATTATTTTTTTACATTTTTTTATTTTCATGGTTCTTAGTGCAGCCTTCTTACTTCATATGATATGTTTGTCACTTTGTGGATGACATTGGGTGTGATTTCCTTCATGAGTGTAATCTATCTTAGCATATTGCATTCATCTTGCTGGCTTGATGCAATGCACTAAATCCCCTAAGTTGTGAATCTTCTATTCTTCCATCTGTCCTCTCTTAGAGATATTAGGCACAATGTTCCCTAAGTTAAATACCTCACATGAACTAAGAAAAACTCCTTTGAACATTGTTTGAATGTTGCATTTTTCATTTTTTGTTAAATGGCCACCTTACATAACACATCTTGCATTCCTATGGAGCCATCTCTTTTTTTCATAAGCTCCAATCATACGAAGTTTTTCTTGTCTCATGAAGCTTGAAAATCATTCTTGTGTGGCACCTTATTAAAGTTATTGGGAGGTATAACTTTCGTATGGTTGATTGGGAATCCAAGTCTAAGGCATGAATTTCCCCATAGCCACTTGTGTGTGTGTGAGTACATACCAGCCATGATTGTATGTTTCTCACCTTTTTAGGCCTTCTCACCCAGTGGACAATCATGAGTTTCATCGCCTTAGAGTGAGTATGCATTTTTTGGATAAACAACCTAGATCTGATCCACATCGTGTTTGAAAAATGATTAAAGATTGATCCGATTATTATTATTATTTTCCCCATTTTTCTTCTCCTCTTTGGCATTGCATGCTTATACCTTTTTTTTCTTCTTGATATCATTTCAATGTGAGTTCCTTTGTGCTTATGTTGGTTTTCCATGGGATCTTGATCCTAGTGGCTTGATCACCCCTCTTGATTTTTGTTGTCCCATCTTGCTAGCATTGGTACATTTGAACCCCTCTTGATGTGTGTTGATCTAATTTAGTGTGATTTTGAAGTAGGTTCATCCTCTCACTAAAGTGGGGGCTAAATTCAGTCACCAAAAAAGTAACCCTTCTACTTTTTCTAACTTGTTCGAGCCCTCCTTGTGATTTTGTCTTAGTGTGGCCTTAATTTAATGGTGTAATGTGATTAACACATTCAAATTAAGTCTTGGGCACTTGTGAACTAAAAGTATTTCAATGGTACCTTATCTAAGTGTTGTAAAGTGTTGTAACACACTTTCACACTTTTCTAAGGTCTTGTTAATGTATTTCAACTAAATAAACTCTTTTTATCATTTACCAAGCCTTATTGCCAACTGTTGTAACACACTTTCACACTTTTCTAGGTTTTTCATTAATAATTAGCCTTTCTTATGATTTAATTGGCCCCATTTTTCATCCACATGCCTTATTTAAGTGTATTTTTTAGAATAATCCCAACAAACATCATTCAAAACTGAAAAATTATAAAACCACTTCAAATTCCTAAGGTGGGACTCATTCACAATTCTGGATGAATGAGTCCCCTTAGGTGGGACCCATTCACCTAGGGTGGTGAATGAGTCTCCTTTAGCTCAAAATTCAAATTTAATTTAAAATTTTGGCAGGTTTTTATTCTCCAAGATCTAAGGTTGGCCTGCAGTGTTGCATTTCAGGAATTATTGCATAATTGAGTATAAATACAAGATCTTTTCTCTCATTTCATCCTAAGAAATCTAATAAGAATTCAAGCATACCTAGCATTCAAGTATTCAAGAGTTGAGAACTCATAAGAGATTTCAAGGCATTTCAAGGGTAGATTATCAAGCTTTCAAGAGCATCTTCAAGTTTCAATAATCATGTCAAAGAATAGTTGCATCATGTTGTTTTAGAGCTAACAATTGTGATGTAGAATTATGTGATTCAAGCAAGTGCTTCATTCAAGATCTATCAACATCAATCTAGACTTCAAGTCCACACCTATTGGAGCCATTACTTACATGTTTGCAGCACCTTATTGCTAGGGTATGGTGAGTTACAACGTCATTATTTTTTCATCCATCATTCTCCATTTTATTTCATTCTATTTCATTTTATTTCAAGGGTTTAATTTCCAACAAGGGGTTTGACCAAGGAAAACCCCTATCCACTAACCCCACAACAATTTTTACCTCTCTTTACATGTGATTTGTAGGGATAGGTTGCAAATTTCTCAAGGAGAAAGATTGCAAAACTTTTCATCAAATTATCAAAGAAATTCAAAGTTGTCAAAATTGCAAAGAAGGCTTGGAGAAGATCTATAGGCTAAATCTTGCAGTTTCAGATCCAAATCTGAACTAGGAGTAGAAAAGTAGACCGAGAGCTATAGATTCCACTTTTTAATTTATAGAAATCCAAAAGTGGATTAATTCACCATTAGTGTTGAATGAGTCCACTGTACCTATTTGTTCAAAACTTGTTCCAACACAATTTACTTGAAATAGGACTAAGTCACCCAGCTTGGTGTATGAGTCCTGTTGGCATCAACAATAGATTCTTCAAACTTCCAAAGCTCCATTCCATCTCCAACAAGTTCCCAAGTGCACATTTCTAGTTTTATAGCTTTACATTATAATTCACTTGTATTTTTAGGTCCTTTTGTATATCACAATGTGTTTTCAAACATTTCATTTTTTCCAAGTTTACACTTTGTGGTGAAATTGGATCTCTCTCCTTGTACTCCATTTGGTCAAGCTGGAAGCATCCACATTTCCTTTTATCACAAGTATTACGATAACACTATTAGAAATAGAAATCAACCAAAAGATCTGAGAAAGTTAGGATAGTTTGTTCCCAACTCCAAAAGTGTCACAAAGCATCCTATCAAGACTCATTCACCTAGGCGAATGTCTTTGTATAGGGTTTTGAAAATTCTTTATGCAGTCCTCTGATGTTGGATCTAAGGCTCTCATTTCTCTAGGTTTGATTTTTGGAAGGTCAAAAATAAATTATGTAGGTGAGTATCCATGTCTTGACAACTTTACAAAATTGCACTTTTGATCCAATTTCAATCCTTCTTCACTTGCAAATCTCCACATACAAAGAGAGGAGAAAATTTTTGTTTTTGGTGGATAAGGGTTTTCCTTGGTCAAACTCTATTTTGATAATTAAACCTTGATAAAGAAATAATGATAAAATGAAGGAAATGATGAATGGAAAAAGCTTGTTACACCACACCAAACCCTTTAATGGATGCCCTTAGAGGACTGAAGTCTAACACATCTCTCTAAGGATTAGATATTACATGGAATGGCTTGATTGCTTGATTAATCTTGATTCTTGAAACTTAAAACCTACATCACAATGTTATCACCAAAAACATGCATTAACACACATAAATTTTTACATCATGATAAGATCTTAAATGTTGCAATAAATGACTGATAAATTTTCTCTCCAATGCTCTTGACAATAATCTTTTCTCTTGTTTTCAAGTTACATTAATGTTTCTTAGTTTGAATTGATAAAAAGACCTTGTATTTATAGGTACTTTTCTAATTTCTTGACAATTAAACATCAAAAGCTAACAATTGCAATTTAAATTTGGATCATTAAAATACCACCAAAAAAATATTTTAAATTGGGACCTAAGACTAAGGAGGACTCATTCACCCTTGGGTGAATGGGTCCTAGGCCCTAAATCTAGGACACTCAATTTCCAAGGTGATTTAATTGATGTTTGCAATTTTTTAATGTAGGTTCCCTTTCATAAAATAAAATTAATTAGGCTTTTAAATGCATAATTTGGTCAATTAGAGGCTTAATTAAGTCCAATTAATTAAGGGGATGCAAAACATGGTGTGAAAATGTAAAGGTGTACATTTTTCTACACCACTAATTAACTTCTAAGCAATTTACAAACAAATTCAATTAATGCAACATCAAGAGAAAAAATAGATCAAAAACATAATTACAGTCAATTAAAGTTTGAAAATCCATCAAAAAATTCATGTTCATGCATTATAAAATGTTTATTGTTTATGTTTGTTATTATTATGTTTACTAACACTTGCATAATCCCAAAGCATCTTCTTCTTGCTCCTTGTGTTTGATGAGTTGTCTGACCTCAATCCAACAAGGGTTTTAGATCTATGTGATAAGAAATTATGATGTAAGAGGGTACTCCCCTCTACTAAACAACTTAAACACAAAACAATTTCCACAAGTAAACTTTGTCTAAATTCAACATTCAAATAAATAAATATTGCAAGAAACTCAAGCTTTATTAATTCAACTCAATTTCAAATACATCTACAATACAAAAATGTTCTCTTGGAATTCAATTTCCTCTCATTTCATTTAGATCTGCTCTCTTATCCTTCAAAATACACACTCACCACGCTACACGATGTTTCCTCTTATCTTTTCACACTTTTTTTTTCTACAAACTTTATTTGTCTTCCAAATGCCACAGCCTCTTCTTAATTGCAGCTATAACTTAAGATTCATATCATCCACATGTTACATACATCTCCTTTTTTGACTATTGCACATTAATTTTTAATTTAAAACTCAAAATTTATTCATACACAGTAGCCTCTATCTCTCCCTTTTCCTATTGCCCCTTCACTTTCCAAGTTTGTAATTTCTTAGACTTGTACAATAATAAATCTATAATTTTAAATTAATTCCAAGTTGCAACATTTCCTATTCAACTCCCTCTATTATTAGTGAAATTTAAATATTTATTTCTTATTTATTTTTGCTAATAAATTAATAACCATTGCTCTCTTAAAATCAATTTGAAGAAGACTAATTATGTAAATCGATAGAATTCAGTGTTAGCAGGCGAAAAATGCAAAGTGCTCCATTCCACCCAAAAAATTGTTTCAACATGTGTTATGAGCCCCTCAAGTCCTCTCCAAAAGTATTTCACTCCAACCCTCATAATTTTGAAAATTTAAACTTTTCGCAAACTAGCAACACACTTTTGATATTAAAATAAAAAATTTCTAGCATTAATTTCTCCCAAACATCAAAAGATATACCTTTTTTTTCACATTTGACATGGTACCTCCAAGAATACCCCTGAAAAAGGATTCTACTCTAGCTCTTATAGATTTTTGGGAATAAATTTCACAAAACTACTTACAGATTATTGAAACTGCAAATTGGTGAAAGTTTGATTCTTGCAATTATTTTCTAACTTTGAAGTTTTGTCATACTAAGAGATTCCAATGACCACCAAAACAAAACAAAACTGAAAAACAAACTTGAAAATATTTTTGGGTGATGTGGATAGCTTGTTCGCCCGGGATGCTCCTACATCACATTTTTTTATTTTCATTATCATTTGTCATTTACTTTGCCTCTACTCTCCCGATATCATGCACTCTTTGTCATCTAACATCATATCCATTATAGAGGTGCAAACACCAACACAATTTTTTGAGTAGGGAAAGCCCATTTATGGCACACCTTCTCCCTCTATCTTGTTGGAAGAAGGATATTGCTAGAAATTTTGGAAACTCTATCATTGATGATGTAGGCTGGTAACATGAGCATGATTTGCATAATACTACTTGAACCAATGTTGTCATTGATTTTAACATAGTTATGATTAGCCTAGTATGATTTGGAAGTGTTACAAAAGATATGTGTACAAAATAAGTTGGTT
Organism: Sequoia sempervirens; assembly: GCA_007258455.2. Taxonomy (NCBI): domain Eukaryota; kingdom Viridiplantae; phylum Streptophyta; class Pinopsida; order Cupressales; family Cupressaceae; genus Sequoia; species Sequoia sempervirens. The sequence goes on from VDFB02030839.1 coordinate 151,633, forward strand.
CATAAAATATGGTTGTATAGGATATTAACTAAGTGCTTCTACTAATTGTTTTGTGGTTCAGTGCATCATTTTTTGGGTCTGCACTCCACCACACTAAGTGATCTCAATCGAAATTTTAACCATGGTTTGAATTCTATCATATTCAAGTAAAATCAAGATTCTATGGCGTTTTGTGAAATATGTTGGAAGTTGTGTATGACAGAGCTTAGCTTTGTGTATCACAGTTATTTCTTTGTATAACATGTCGATGTGAAAGATTATGCTTTCCTACGTGGATAATTATTTTGTGTTGTGATTCTAAAGATAAACTCACTGATGTTAGCTAAGTGTGAATTTGAAGAAATATCGAGTCTTGAAGTTGCATGTATGGAGAAGTGTGTGTATGATTGAAAGTTTTGTGATTAGGTCCAATTTCTAACCAATCTAATACATGATATGTATTGTGAATATTAAATATATATTGCGGATGTTTTTAGGATCTATTTTAGGTCCATGCCAACCTAACATATGTATTACATGTTTGATATGAGCATGAATAATTTTTTGAATCATGTGTGGAGCTGACAAAGCTATTTTTGATTTTTTTTTTGTTACATCTAATTAGGCTGACCTAATTGATGTATGCAAATGTAATTGGGTGTATATATATACAATACATTTTTGAGTTGTAGGATGGATGAGAAGGCTTTGTTGGTGTAATTAAATGTCTTGTACCTTGTCCTAGGTCATGATTACACCTTAGTTAAGTTTACTTAGGGACCACATAGGAGGTTGTTGGAGATTTTCCACTTTTGGTGGACTTGACATGTCATTACCACATCACTTCCACCTTTTGTGGACACATCATGTGATTATCTCTCCACCTTTTGTGGGTCATCCACCTTTTGTGGTTATTATCACATTATCCTTTTCCACTTTAGGTGGAGTGATAACTTTTCTTAGTTGTCTCATGTCATAAGATTATGACACTTGTCATAATCTTATGCCCTTCTATGTTCTCACCTTGGCTATATAACCAAGGGGTCTCCTATGTACCTTGATGAAAGCTCATTACATTCTATTCTATTGACAGAATACAGTTTATTCTTGTCATCTTATTTCTATCTCTCTTATTCTTGTGCTTTCTATTAGGCCTCTAGATCTTGGGTGGCTACCTTCATAGCCAATTCTTACATGGTATCAGAGCTTTTAGAGTGCCTTTAGTTAGTGTTTTGGAGATATTTTTGGAGGGTTCCATTTTTGGCCTTTTATTGCAGGTGCATTTTGGGAGCTTGTTGCATCAGATCTAAGCTCACTATTGCGTCTGGAGTGTCTGAGATAGTCATATTTTCCTTTTGTTTCATCTCAGTTGGACATCGGAGGCCAAATATACAAAGGGTTGAAGATCGAAGGTGGTTGCCAGATCCAAGAGCTAGCTACCACTTTGGAGCATTTTCAATCAAAAAGGACATCGCCATCGTGCTCAGAAGGGCCAAAAACCCTAAGATCAACTGTCAATTCGTCTAGATCGGAGCAAGTTGTCCATCGAGGCAAAAAAATTTCGCTGGCCGAGCCGTACGGCCCAGCCATTATGACAGTCGGTACGATTTTTTAATATTTGGAAAAAAAAAAAATTGCAAAAAATATTTTGTAAAAAAAAAAATTTTTAAAAAAATATTCAAAAATTTCTTTTTCGCAGATTTTATATTTTGTATAGTCTTTATTTAAAAAAAAAATTTAAGTTTCTATGCAGGGTACACAGAGTACCCTGCTGCAGAATCGTACCCGTGGGTACCGATAGCCACTCGACAGAGGCCATGTGGCCATTCGGTCGTGGCCCCCGCCGCCTCTCCTCTAACACAACCGGGGAAATCAAGTCAGCAGTGAAGAATATTCTAGAAAGAATATTTCGGCGACATTTTCTGACACATGGTGACGACATCGCTGACGGGCATATGGCCGTCAAACTTAACTCGGTGTGACTCCCAATGGTCAAACGGCCATCAAATTTAATGTCTTGTTCTACTGACGTCAGCACTACGTCAGCACCTTTGGAAAATTTGCAGACCCCTCTCCATTGAGCTTTTTTATTTTGCAGTTCAACTTCAGAGGCTCATATCTTGGTCGTTTTGAGGCCTTTTTGGTGCAATTTTTTTTGATTTGGGCTATTTTTTTGTGTACTTCATAGTGGTCTACTTGGTTTCTAATTTTGGTAAACAGAGTTTCCATAATTTTTAGTTTTTCAACACTGTACCTGTCCAGTCTCAAATCTGCAACTTCCAGGGCTCTGTTCAAGCTCATACGGACTCCTTTTTAGGTGCCATTTTTTTTAAAGTGCATGTTTTTTTCTGAACTTCATATTGGTGCTATCAGTTTGTAGTGATTGTGATCAAAAATTATACTTTCAACACTTGGTCATTTTTGGCATATTTTGGCATTTGTAAAGATAAGATCTCAGTTTGGTATTTTGTATCAGTCATTTGAGTTTGTTGTATCCTACTTAAGGCTACTATAAAACATTGAAAATTAGAAGCCCACTTTGCTTGGCTTGCAAGTGGCCATTTTACACGCACTAATTATAAAGTGCCAAATCATCTTTTTTGGGGGGGTTCTTTGATTGAGTGAATTTGGGGTGGGTGTCTTGAGTGATTGTGCCTCTCTCTCTATCTTGTTCTCTTTCATTTTTCTACTATGGGTTCTCCTAAGTTTCCCTTGTTAACTCCACATAACTATGCTTCTTGGAAAATTGATGCTTGGAGTAAGTTAATGGAAAAAGGATTAACTCATTATATTGATTGAACTGTTGTTGCACCATCTGATCCTCAAGCTAATCTTGTTGCTCATTTGGATTGGCTCACTAAAAATACTATGGCTCTTGGAACATTAAGGAAATATGTATCAAAAGATCTAATCTTTCAAATTGATAAGTGTACAACAATTAAAGAAGCTTGGGACAAGTTTGGTCAATTGTATGGCCAAGTTGATGAGATTAGAGGTTATCAGCTTGACAATGATCTCACAATGTTAGATCCCAAGAATTTTGATACAATCCAAGACTATGTCACTAAGGAAAATGAGCTAAGAGCACAGCTTAAGGATTGTGGCATTGATAAGAAGGATGCATAGTTGGTCTACAATTTTTTGGGAAAGCTTCCATCAGAATATGCAGCATTTGTTTCTAGCTTCCAAACCCATCGCTTGACAGTAGGTAGTTCTTTCACTATGCCATCCTTTGATGCTTTTACAGAAATGTTGATGTTAGAACAAGCAAAGTTGGTAAGCATGGGGATTCTCAAGTCTTCCAAGTCTAAGGCTTTGGTGGCTAATCAAGGGAATCAATGGATTCAATGAAAGGGTTCCAATAAGAAGCAGAAGCAATCTTCACAAGGAGAGAACCAAAAATCTACTCCTCCACAACAAAGCTCAACTTCATCTTCTTCAAAGAAGTACAATAATTCAAGCAAGAGGGAGCAACCAACATGTGCATATTGCAAAAAATTTGGTCATAAGGAGCATCGTTGTCATGTTAAGAAAACTGATGAGTTGAAAAACATCCTTAAGAAGAACAACATCAACTTGCCAACTGCATACCAAGAGAAGGACTCATCCCCTTCCACTTCTTCTATGGGAAAAGGAACAACTCTCATGGCAACAACATTAAGCTCTTCTCCTTCTTCTACATCATCTCAACATGAGAAACATAAGGGGCAAGCATTTCTTGCAATTGCAAATTCCAATTCAAATAGGTGAATCCTTGATTCAGGAGCTTCACATCATATGACTTCGTCCAAGGATATGTACTCTTCATTTGATTCTTGTTCATCACCACCCATTTTGATGGCCAACAACACTTCTTTGGTAGTTTTTGGGAAGGGGTCTATTGACATTGAAGGTGGAGCATTTAATGATGTTCTATGTGTGCCTACTTTGTCAAGGAACATCCTTTCCATCTATCAGATTACACATAGTGGTATAGGAAAGACTGTAGAGTTCACACCAGATTCTGTCATTGTTCAGGATTTGCATAGCAGGGCTCTTGTTGCAGTTGGGGAGGTTGATCATCATTCTCAGTTCTACACCTTCTCATATTTTTCTCCTATTGATGATTTAGTTCACCCTAGTGTGGACACACTTGAGGAGATTGAGTATGGTTACTTGAATCTTGGAGTGCTCACTAGTCCTAAGGTTCTTGAGCCTATTGTTGATACTCCATCTCCTACATTGACTGATGTACCTGATGATACTTGTGTTCTGACAGTTTCAGTGCCTTGTGATTTAGTGCAACAGTGTATACCTTGTCTTCCAACAGCAGCTTCATGAGATGACTACTTGACAGACATTGGCAGTTTGTTTGTGGAATCCTACATTGCATATTTGGGAGACACACTTGATTATTTACATCTTCTCTTTGATGAAGGTGATTCTTCTTCAGTTGTTGTGAGGGAACACTCTGACCCTCCTCTACATGATCAGTCTTTTGAGGTTGATGTGATTGTGGATGCATCTATACAGCAGTTGGAGGAGGCCACTTTCTATTTTGAGGAGACAATGTCTTTGGAGTATGTTCTACCTACATCCTTGCTAGATCTTGAGTTGTCTTTTTTAGTAGATGAGAGTGTTGTTGCAAAGGGTTTCTCACAGGTTCCAGGAAGTGACTACACTATTGCAGCTTCACATGGTTTGGGAAAGGCATCTTTCAACATCAACATAGGGACATTTGAGCAGATTTTAGAGACTTCTTACATTTTGAGGGTTCGTCCTTCTTCACTTGTGGATTGGGGAGACTTCATTCATACACCTTTGGTATTGTTTCTTCCTAAGGGGAGGAACGTTGTTCGACAGTTTTGGAGCAGCTTCTTCATTCCTTCTCGAGCATCTTCCATGGGTGATCATTGTACATTGCAAGGGGGATACCTTGTCTCTCTTCTTCTCTTGTATGGGGGGGACTTTTTCCTCACATGGGGTTTTTTCCTTCTCATGCCATACTCATAGGATTTTGTATTTCATCTCTCTTTTGGGGGGTAGTTTTTTCCAACTAGTTTTTTCTATCTTTACTCCACTTGTGAGAGATTTCATTGCATTTGTACATGGGTACCTAACATGGCTTAGTAGCTGGGACCCATCTTTCATTGTTTTCTTTTGTGTACATTCTCCCTAAGTTTCACTTAAGGGGGGGTGTTGGTGTAATTAAATGTCTTGTACCTTGTCCTAGGTCATGATTACACCTTAGTTAAGTTTACTTAGGGACCACATAGGAGGTTGTTGGAGATTTTCCACTTTTGGTGGACTTGACATGTCATTACCACATCACTTCCACCTTTTTTGGACACATCATATGATTATCTCTCCACCTTTTGTGGGTCATCCACCTTTTGTGGTGATTATCACATTATCCTTTTCCACTTTAGGTGGAGTGATAACTTTTCTTAGTTGTCTCATGTCATAATATTATGACACTTTTCATAATCTTATGCCCTTCTATGTTCTCACCTTGGCTATATAACCAAGGGGTCTTCTATGTACCTTGATGAAAGCTCATTACATTCTATTCTACTGACAGAATATAGTTTATTCTTGTCATCTTATTTCTATCTCTCTTATTCTTGTGCTTTCTATTAGGCCTCTAGATCTTGGGTGGCTACCTTCATAGCCAATTCTTACAGGCTTAAATAAAATCAAGTGTGAGAGGTCTCATATTGTGCAAGCATGTGAATTCAGAGGTGTCAAATCAAAATAAGAGTAGAATAGTTGAGCAACTGCTAAGCAGAACAATACTTTGTATTCAAAGCTTCAAATGAATTGAAATTCAACACAAGGAAGGTGTACTTTGTATCAGTTCACATTTTGGTTGTGTAGCCATCTTTATTTTGTATCTATCTTTGGTTGTGAGCCTCATAAGGTTAGTGCATCCTAGCAGTGAGCCCCTATAATATACTATATTTGGATATAATATGTTGTGAGCTAATCTTCACCATGTTTTTTTTATTTTTGGGTTTTCCATGTAAAAATCCTAGTGTTCATGTGTTATGTGATCTTTTGGATGTTTCATGCTTTCATTCTTTATTTTTGTTAATATTTTTTGGTGATTGGATAAGTTGTGTTCAAAATTTTAATAGAATATTTATTCACCCCCCCTCTCAATATTCTAGGTGTTCAACAATTTGTATTGGAGCCTAGTTCTTTTTTAAAATACTGACACCTTGAGGAAGATCTTGGAGTTTGAACACATAGCTAAAAAAAGGTGTCCTATTCCCCTGATAGAAATTTCTGCAATTGAATATGAAGAAGATTACTGCATGTTTGATAAAGAAGAAATTAAGGTTTCTCTTGAAGATCTTGACAGAGTTGAAACTGAGAACAAAAGTCTAAAGGAAAGCCTAGCATAAGTAAATGAATGCATCAAAAATCAAAGATATCAAATCAAGAAGTTTAGAGAAAGACATAGGGAATTCAATGCATAGTTGAAGCAAACAAATCAAGAAATCGTTGAACTAAAAGTGCAAATGGAAGAAAAAGGAAGGATTGAGGAATGTCTAAATGCATTGGTATAAAGCAAGATTGAAGAATGCTCAAGACTTGAACAAGTGGTAGATCTCATATCAGATCTAGAAAAGGAAAGAATACATGAGGAAAATTTCAAAACAAGTTCTACAATGATCAATGAACTAAAATCAGGACAAAAACCATCTAAGGATAAAAGTGGTTTGGGACTTGCAGAAGGAGAAAGCTTAAAGGAAAATCAGTTACCTAACAAGGTTGACAATCAAAAGAATATTCAAAGCAATGGGAGAAATTTCAAAAATTGAAGAAGAAATGATGGAAGACATCCTATCAGACAACCAAATTCTCAAAGGTACCTATCTCTCAATGGTATTTTTTTTCATGCAATAAATTTGGACACAAGGCAATAGAATGTAGAAGTAGAATGAAACAAAATGTTGGATCCTTCTCCATACAATGTTTTACGTACAATAAATTTGGATATAGAACTGTTGAATGCAGAAGTCAGATGATGAATAGATATAATACTAGGAGAATGGCTCAATATTTCAATGGCTACTATTAAAAATGCAATGTATTTGGACATAAGACTAACCAGTGTAGATCAAGAATGAATAGAAGTAATTTTGGTTAGAAAAATATTGCATGCTACTTTTGCAACAAGACTGGACACATTTCAAGAGTTTGTAGAAGCAAAAATAGAAGACAGTCTAATCTAATAAAGAGGAATGAACCTGTGAAGGAAGTTCATCCAACTAAAGTTAAGAAGGAAATGAGTAAGATATGGAGAAAGAAAGAGGAATCTAAGAACAAATATGAATCAAGAACTTCAGATGCATATGTGCCTCCCTCTGGTGCAAATAATTCACTTGAAAATTAAACCTCGGCATAAGCTTAGGGGAGAAACAATAGAAAAATATAATAGCCCCCTATAAATATGACATTTCAAGATATGGCATGAAGATATCTCATGGAAGATGGTATTATGAACCTATAGAAGTTGTGGAAGAAAATATTGGAATGTGGCGATTTGTGGAGCATGGAAAGATGTTTTTGCTCACAATTTTAGGAACAATCAACTTTTTGGTATGAAGCATTTATTGGAAGGGTTAGGTGAAATTTAAGAGTTAAATATCTTTGTGCAAAGAAAAATTCATTTATTCAAAGGCATCTAAAGAATAAATGAAGGAAAAAGAGGTGTAGAAGGGCTCGAAGCATCTTTCGGAAGTTGAACATCAAGACCTTGGTTCTTTAAGAGGAATTTTTTATTTTGTACATTCTTTTGTCTTTCAGAATTATTCTCTAAAAGAAATTTAAATATAATGGAATTACCAAAAATAGTAGACAATTCACAAATACCACAACTAGTACTTAAAAGGAATTTTGCTAAAGTGTTGTCGGTTGATCCCTTGGGTGCATTCTGTGGCACTCCTATTGGGATTTTAGCTACTAAGGATATTAGAACGTATAGTCATGGGAAAATTGAAGAAGTATCACCTAGTAGGTTATTTATTCTATGGAAAAATGAATTGGGAGAAAATAAAGATACCCTAAAACCTTAGTACAAAACCCTAAGTGACAAAAGATTGGATGTTTGGTGGAAGTTTCCAAATTTTGAAATAAAGGAGAAGTATATCAGAATAGTACTAATTATAATTCATGAACAATCCATATGGATTGATCACCCTCACTCAATAACAAAGGAATTAATTAAGGATGTAACCAATTTGTGGTCCATTAGACCATTACTTGATCAAAAGATTGTCAATACAAAGGTTGTAATGGAGAAAATAGGTGCCACTCTTGAACAAAAGGATATTATAGTGAATTCTATTAAAAACCTGGTAGTTAGATTTGTAATTGTACTTATTGGTCAAAAAATTTACTGGTCAAACAATATAGGATTTGTCCCTCCTATTGCAGTTCATATGGCTCTTGATATGTTTGAGAACAATTTTGACCACGACCTTTGTAGTTGCTCTAGCAACAATTAATGGAGAACCTAAGAGACATTAAGAAAAAGATGTATACATTCCAATATGGAACCCTGGTAATTTTCCTATTGCTCTACTTCTTGAAAGAAGTACCGGTGGTTGGAAAAGTAAATTGGACAAATGTTGAACCAATTGCACACCAAATAGAAAAGTACATGGGAAACCTTGGAAGTATGGATGCTCAGGAAGATGCCCTTGCAGCATTCTTTGGATTATTTCAGAGTAAGATGAATAAGATAATGAGGATTCCCAATGAAGTTGTGAGAATATATTCAAAAGATATTAATTTTCTTGTCTCCATAGAATTTTGCTTTATTGAAGCTAGTAAACCTAGAACCATTTGGATCTCAAAATTGGAATATGAAGTATTAGAGGCTGAAATAGTTAGCTATGCAGAAGCCATTCTGGGAACTCCTAAAGTTACTAGAAGAAAAGAGGTGAGTGTAGAGGCTTCTAGTAGCTCTAAGAGAGCTGGTAAAAAGAGAAAAATCATAGACATTCCTCTAGTTGTTAATACTGAAAGAGTACATAATGCTCAACATGAGCATGATATTAGTGTCAAGTCTATGAATGTACAAAGTTTTAATGAACACATAAGAGCCCTACAAGAGGTAATCCCCAGTACAAGTATTGATGTTTCATTATCCGTTATGAAAAATATCAATCTATTAATCAAATCCCTTAAAGAATATGTCTCTGGATTGAAAAGTCAAATTGAAATTGAAATTGAGACATGGCTTGAAAGAAAGAATATGGTGAATATCTCAAGGAAATGTACAAAAGCACATCAAAAGGTTACAAAATGCTTGAGAGAAGTGAAATACTATGTGAAGGAAGCAAGGAAGATGTTGTCATACTACATGAAATGGCCAAACATCACTCAAAGTATAAAGGATGGCATGAGTACAATTGAGACCTAGATAAACATTGTTGCATACTCTTATGAACCATGGTAAGACAAGGAATATCAAACTTGGATCTCTATAATGGAGCATCATGAAAAAAATTTCACCCTACAGAGTCAAGGAGATGAAATGATCAAGCATCTTATAAAGTTAACGGACTTAGTTAAGGAAACGTATATACCAGTCTCGAGTGCTCTTGGAAGTACTAATAAGATCTCAAAGATAACCTTGATCCCAATACTCTAGAAGAAGGAGAAGAAACTCTACTATAACTTGAACTTTTATACATGACACTTACTATAGCAAAGAAACAGTGGGAAGAAGGAAATTCTAATTGGCAAGACACTTTTCAAAAGCTTCAATTTTATGCATCCTCTGGGTAACTATTTATCATGATTTAATAAGTTTTTTAGAATTTGATGTATACATATATATTTAGAAGGAAAACAAGTTTTGGGTTGACCTCCTAAGGGGGAGCTTATGAATTTTTGGGACACCCTTTGCCATTGATTTCAAAGGGTGAGAGACAAGTGAAAAGGGGAGTGTATAAGTGAGATTTCCTATTCGTTTTATGTGTTGGAAACACAAGGATAGACAACTAAGAGGGGGGGTGAATCAGTTGTCACTGAATTTCAAACTTATTAAACTTATTAATCCTTATTCATATATATGATCAATATCAATGAAATCATGAATCAACAACACATCAAAAACACACATAACACCAATATTTTTTACACGGAAACCTTGTTAGGGGAAAAACCATGATGTAGGTCAATCCACAAGATTATACCCTATTAAAAGTATAAGAAGAATAAATGGGGAATGCACATGCATTTAGGCACACTTCCTAGATCTCATTGCTCAATTACAAAGGAAGACACACTATCTTATAGAGAGATTTGGATTACAACCATCTAGATTTTGAACTAAGAAAAAAGCATCTGCTAATGCTTGATTATAGTTCTAGTTAAGCACATGAACACTTCTTCACTCTTCTTCACACTCTACCCTACCTTCGAATGATTAGGAAATTATTTGCACATATCATACATAAGAATACTCCATGCACTAATTCAAATAAGCAATCTCTCTTATATATCTACAGCATGAAATTACATCACTACAAGTTAGCCACAAAGAAATAATAAAATCAATACAAACTGTCAACCCAAAAGATTAGATAATTTTCAATGTGAATCAACCAAGGTCAGCCAAAACATAGTGAAGACCTAAATCAAAATATACAACACAAAATAACTTCTATTAATTTTTCCTTGAATATCCACAACATGCTTCAATACCTTGTCGGCCAAGAACATGAAAATCATGAACACGCAAGAGAAAATCTCATATCGCGAACACAACAATCAATGCATATGTGCAACATAGATAAAGCATGATCTAGAAACATCCACAAGCATCATGAATCACCAGAGAGGAATCTGTAGCAACTAAACTGATTGGAGTTCCATAATCTTTATTCAGAAACACAAACAGAAGTAATAGAAAAAATGTCAGAATAAAAATCTTCATAACTCAATCAAATATTTATGTGGATCTCTAAAATTTGACATGGATAAACTAGATATACTTAGCAACAAACCCTTTAGTCTACAACCTCTATTCATCAACATATAGAACTCACCGAAAAATAAAACATCACTTCACCACTGACAACCTGCAACTCATTTATTATGATTTTCTCAATATCCTTGACATATACAGCTTCAAATGAACTAATGCTAATAGTGTTGACATCAATGACAACCACATATCAGCAACACAACCACAACATCCAAAAATCTCCCCCTTTGGAATTGATGGCAACACATGATTTGAAAAACACCATCAACGCAACTAACTCTTGACACTTACTCCCTTTTTGGATCTGACTCATTTTCTCCTCAATTCTTTCACACGATCTTCTCCCCAAAAGGCTCTTCTCCCCAAATAATCACTAGTTTTTCACATGACTCTTCTCCCCCTTTGACATCAATGTCAAAGACCTGTAAGCTTTGAACCACGTATCTAAATTTTTGAATCATCTAACTACTCCCCCTCAATAGCAACCACCACAACATCAATCTGAATTAAGATATGATTATGAAATGCATGGGTTGATGCAATGCATTGCATCCTAGTTCTAATTAGGATTGTTAATCACCCCTAACTTCTACTCAAAAGTATCCTTGGGAAATGGCTTTGTAAATATATCTGCAATCTACTCCTTAGTAGGCACATACTCCAATCTTACTTCCTTTTCACTTACCTTTTCTCTCAAAAAGTGAAACTTGATAGATATATTCTTAATTTTTTAATGTATCACTGGATTCTTGGAAATGTTAATAGCACTGGAATTATCACAAAATATGGAAATAGGCTCATTGTACACAACTCTGATATCTTTCAACATATGTTTCATCAACAGGACTTGAGTACAATTGTTAGCAATAGCAATGTATTCGACCTCTACAGTTGATAAAGAAATGGCATTTTGCTTCTTTCCTAACCATGAAATCAACTTCTTACCCAAGAAGAATGCACCACCACTAGTACCTTTTTTTGTCATCCACATCTCCTACCCAATCAGCATCAGTAAAGGCACTCAAAGTAAGATCATCTTTAGCATACCATAGACGAAAATCAATTGTTCCCTTCAAGTATATAAAAATTCTCTTCACAGCAGTCACATGAGATTCCTTTGGATTAGCTTGAAATATTGCAACAATACATAAAGCATTCATGTTATCAAGCCTAGTTTAAGTTAAATAAATCTATCCACAAATCATTGATTTGTATCTAGTTTGATTTTCCTTCGAAGAATCATCTTTTGTTGTCAACTTGCATCCAATCACCATAGGTGTACCAACTAGATTTCAATCTTCCATACCAAACTTCTTCAATAATTCCTTCACATACTTGGACTAAGATATAAAAATCCCTTTATCTAAGTAATTTTTAATCCCAAAAATAATTTCATCTCGCTAATCATAGACATCTCAAATTTATTTTGCGTCTAATTAGAAAACTTCATGCGCAAACCATCATCTCCAAAAATGATATTATCAACAAAAACTTCCCCAATAAAATCTTTATTATGATCAATCTTGAAATACAAATTACTATCAATAGTACCTTTGTTAAATCCAAGCTTCAGCAAATACTTATCCAATCTGGCATACCATGCTCTAGGGGCTTGCTTGAGTCCATACAATGCTTTCTTCAACTAACACACCATATCTTCTTTATCATTCAATTGAAGTCCATTAGGTTGCTCAACATATACCTCTTCTTCTAGTTCACCATTTAGAAAAGTAGATTTGACATCCATCTGATAAACTTTGTAGTTCTTGTAAGCAAGATAGGCAAGAAATAATCTTACAGCTTCAATTCTAGCAACATGGGAAAAAGTCTCTTCAAAGTCAATTCCTTCCATTTGAGAATATCCCTTGCAAACCAGTCTTGATTTGTTTTTAACCACTTCACCTTGCTCATTCAATTTGTTTCTAAGGATCCATTTAGTTCCAATTACATTTTTTCCTTAGGTCTAGGAACAAGAATCCATGTATCATTTTTCTCAATTTGTTGTAGCTCTTTGTTCATTGCTTCAACCCAATGTTCATCTTTGCATGCTTCATTCACACTAGTAGACTCAGTCTTATAAATCAAGCAATATTCTTTTACAATTCTTCTCCTAGTTTGGACACCTTTATTCTTATCACTAATAATTTGATATTTTGAATGATTCGATCTTACATACCTCAGAGTCTTAGAACGTTCTTGAATTTTAGGCTCTTCTAATCTCTCATCTACTCTTTCACCAGTTTCTTCTTCCTCTTGATCTTCTTGATTCACTGGAATGATTTGCACTTCATTTGAATTTTGACTTTTATTTGTATTTTCATTCTGATCGTTAGAATCATATTCACAGTTTCTAGATGGTCTAGCAATGTCTTCATCAACCTTAACATTTTCAATTTCATCCATTTTCTTTAATCCCTTATTGTAACATTGGTAGGACTTTCTTTTATTAGAATAACCCAAAAAGATTCCTTCATCACTCCTAGCATCAAACTTTCCTATGTCTTCATCTCTTCTAATATAGCATCTACTCCTAAATATTTTGAAATATCTAACAATAGGCTTATGACTAGTCCATAGCTCAAAATGGGTCTTACCAGTATCACATTTTATTTGTACCCTATTGAGAATATACACAGTATTACTCATAGCTTCTGTCTAGTAGATATAAGGAACATTTCCTTCCAGCCTCATAGTTCTAGCACCATCTTGAACTGTTATATTCTTTCTTTCCACAACTCCATTTTGTTGAGGAGTCCGCAGAGCAAATAATTGTCTCTTTATTCCATGTTCTTCACAAAAAGAATTAAACTCATTAGAAGTGAATTCACCACCTCTATCTGATCTCAAACATTTAATCTTCAAACCTATCTCTGTCTCAACCATAGCCTTAAAGATCTTGAACTTTTCCAGAGCTTCAATTCTCTCCCTTAAGAAAGTAACCCACATCATTCTTGAATAATCATCAATAAGCAACATGAAACACCTGTAACCTTGTAAACTTTTGATTCTAGAGGGACCACACAAATTATTATGCACAAGCTCCAACAATTCATTTGAACAATGTTGTTTTCCCCAAAATGAAATTCTAGTTTGTTTTCCTAACTGGAATTCCTTGCAAATGGATTAATAGGTTTTACTAACTTAGGTAGATCTCTCACAGCCTTAGTAGAACTTATCTTGACAATGTTATCAAAGTTAACATGACACATTCTCCTATGCCACAACTAAATTTCATCAACTTGAGCAATTAAACAACTTTTACTAGTAGCATTCAGATGAAAGATATTACCTCTTGTTTTTGTACTTGATGCAATCACATTTCCAAAACATCCCAATATTTTGCACTTTCCATCCTTGAACTGAAGATTGTAACCCTTATCAACAATCTATCCAACACTCAAAATATTATTTTTCAGACCTTCCAAATACAAGACATCATCAGTATTATTCATACCATCAAGAGAAATGTATCCTCTTCCACGAATCACACCAACTGTATTATCACCAAATCTCACAACACTACCATCATACTTCTCCAAGCTTACAAACTTACTTTTGTCTCATGTCATATGATGTGAACATCCAGTATCAATTACCCATTCATCTTTCTCTTCAACTCGAGTAGCTAGAGCTTTCTCCACATTTGTATAACTAGCAGATTCAGTAGACACAGGATTATTTTCTTTGATAGAAATAAATACCCATTTATCTTCACCTTTATTAGATTCATCATTTGTCACACCTTCATTAGCAGCATAGTAACACTTCTTTTAAAATCTAGGCTTGCTATGTCTTGGTTTAGAATCTCTTTTCAGACACCTTGATGCAAAATGACCTATCTTATTGCAAGAAAAAAATTTAAGAGGCAATTTTCCTTCATACTTACCTTTTCCTATCTGTACTCTCTTGACAATAAGTGCTTCCAGCTCTTCCAACTCTCTTTCTTCTTCAATTTTTCAGATTTCATCCTCATACTTGAATTTCTTTCTAGATGAATTATCACCCATATCATATCTTTTTTATCTCTTCTAGAAGTAGTAGCCTGAAATGTAGATTCAACCTTAGGAAGGGCATCACCAAATTCACTCAACTCAAAAGCAATTAGCTTACCAACATATCTCTAGTTACATTTGCTACAGTGCAGAGCTCTTCAATAGCACTAGCTTTTCCTTTATAAGCAGTGGGCAAGGATCTAAGCACTTTAGAAACAATCTCTGATTCTTCCAACTTTCCACCAACACATTTGATACCACACACAAGTTCATTCACTCTTTGCATAAAAGTAGTAACATTTTCATCATCACCCATTCTCAACATTTCATATTTCCCTTTCAAACTCTTCAACTTATCAATCTTCACATTAGCATCACCTTCATACAAAGTTTCCAACTTTTTCTATATCTCATAAGTAGACTTCAAATCCATAACATTAGTCATCTCAGTATCAGTCAAAGCACACAACAATGCTTCCTTAGCCTAGATATTATACTCAGCATCTCTAATATTAGAAGAAGTAGTAGGACCATTTTGAGGAATAATATACATATTACTTGTAATGCTCCAGTAGGGTTCACCAATGCATCTCAGATGGCACTCCATTTGAGTCTTCCACAGAGAATAATTTGTTCCATCAAATCTCAAACTATCCTTCTTGTAACTTTCCATCTCTGATCACGTTAATTTGTTAAACTTCTTCCAAGGAACTAAGCTTTGATACCAATAGTTGGCAACACAAGGAAAAACAACTAAGAGGGGGGGTGAATCAGTTGTCACTAAATTTTAAACTTATTAAACTTATTAATAATTATTCACATATATGATCAATATCAATGAAAGCATGAATCACCAACACATCAGAAACACACATAATACCAAGATTTTTTTATGTGGAAACCATGTTAGGGTAAAAATCATGGTGGAGTTCAGTCCACAAGATTATACCTTGTTAAAAGTATAAGAAGAATAAATGGGGAATGCACATGAATTCATGCACACTACTTAGAGCTCATTGCTCAATTACAAAGGAAGACACACTATCGTAGAGAGAGATTTGGATTACAACCATCTAGATTTTGAGCTAAGAAAATAGCATCTACTAATGCCTTATTACATTTCTAGTTAAGCACATGAACACTTCTTTGCTCTTCTTCACACCCTGCCCTACCTTCAAATGATTAGTACATTATTCGTGCATCTCATACATAAGCATAATCTACACACTAATTCAAATAAACAATCACTCTTATATCCATAACATGAAATTACATCGCTACAAGTCAGCCACAAAGAAATAATAAAATGAATACAAACTATTGGCCCAAAACATTAGATAATTTTCAATGTGAATCAACCAAGGTCATCCACAACGTAGTGAAGACCCAAATCAACATCTCCAACACAAAAACACTTCAATTGATTTCTCCTCGAAGATCCACAACACGCTTCAACACCTTGTCAGCCAAGAACATGAAAAACATGAACATGCAAGGGAAAATCTCATATTGTGAGCACAACAATCAATGCGGGTGTGCAACACAGATAAAGCACAATCTAGAAACATCCACAAGCATCATGAATCACTAGAGAGGCATCTACAACAACTGAACCGACTAGAATCACATAATTTTTATTCAAAAACACAAACATAAGTAACAAAAAACTATCAGAATGAAAATCTTCATAACTCAATAAAATCTTTACGTGTATCTCTAAAATTCAACATGGATAAACTAGATATACTCAGAAACAAACCCTTTATTCCACAACCTCTGATCATCAACATACAGAACTCACCGACAAATAGAACATCACTTCACCACTGACAACCTGCAACTCATTTATTACAATTTTTGCAATATCCTTGACATATACATCTTCAAATTAACTAATGCTAATAGTGTTGACATCAATGAAAACCACATATTAGCAACACAACCACAACATCCAACATTATGCATGTTGCCATCAATGAAAAGGGGGAGATTTTTGGAAGAAAGAGATTGTTGGAATGTTTGGAAATTATATCATTGATGATGTAGGTTGGAAACATGAGCATGAGATGCATAATACTACTTGATCTAGTGTTGTCATTGATGTCAACATTGTTATGATCAATCTAGTATGATTTGGAGGTGTTACTAAAGATATGTGTATAGAATAAGTTGGTTCAGAAAATATGGTTGTACAAGATATTAACTAAGTGCTTCTACTGAGTGTTTTGTGGTTCAATGCATTAGTTTTTGGGTCTGCACTCCACCACACTAAGTGATCTCACTCTATGTTTTTAACCATGGTCTAAAGTCTATCAAATTCAGGAAAAATAAATATTTTGTGATCTTTTGTGAAATATATTGGAAGTTATGTATGACAAAGCTTAGCGTTGTGTATCACAGTTATTTCTCTGTATAACATGTCAGTGTGGGAGATTTCACTTTCTTTCACCAATAATTATTTTGTGCTACAATTCTAAAGATAAACTCATTGATGCCAACTAAGCATGAATCTAAAGAAATATTGAGTCTTGAAGTCGCATGTATGGAGAATTGCGTATGATTGAAATTTTTGTGATTAGATCCAAGACTAGCCGACCTAATACATGATATGTGTTGTGCAGATTAAATATATATTATGGATGTTTGTAGGATCTATTTTAGGTCCATTCCAACCTAAATTATGTATTACACATTTGGTCTAAGTGCGAAGAATTTTTTGAATCATGTGTGGAGCTAAAAAAGCTATTTTTGAATTGTTTTTGGTTACATCTAATTAGGCCAACCTAATTGATGTATGCAAATGTAATTGGGTGTATATATACAAGACATTTTTGAGTTTTAGGATGGATGAGAAGGCATAAGTAAAATCAGGTGCAAGAGGTATCATATTGTGTGAACATGTGAATTCAGAGGCGTGAGATCAGAATAAGAGTAGAATAGTTGAGTGACTGCTAAGTAGAGTAGTACTTTGTATTCCGAGCTTCAAAGGAATTGAAATTCAACACAAGGAAGGTGTACTTTGTATCAGTTTACATTTTGGTTGTGTAGTCATATTTATTTTGTATATATCTTTGGTTGTTAGCCTCATAAGGACAGTTTTTCCTAGTAGTGATCCCATATAATATACTATATCTAGATATAATGTATTGTGAGCTAATTCTCACCGTGGTTTTTCCCTTTTTGGGTTTTCCACATAAAAATACTAGTGTTCATGTGTTATGTGATCTTGTGGATATTTCATGCTTTTATTCTTTATTTCTATTAATATGTTTTGGTGAGTGGATAACTTGTGTTCAAAATTTTAATAGAATAATGATTCAGCCCCCCCTCTTAGTATTTTGGGTGTTCAAAATGTCTATTTTACAAGTTTACAGGTTTGAAGTTTATTGAAGTGGATTTGATATCTTAAGGATCCTAAACCATGATTCATGCATAAATATATTATTTATCAATAAATTTGGGCAAGATGATTATTTGCACACTGTCAAACTTCAAAACCTTAACTATAAAAGACCTTCAGACACTGCAACACATGTGCAAGTTCTAAAACTCTAGATTTCAACACTTCTAGATTAGGGTTTCCAATGCCACTGTCCTACCAATTTTGGTCCATTTTTTTTGTACTATGTTCCTTTTTACCTACACTCTCTAGATCTATCTTTTATTTCTATCATTCTATTTTGTAATTCCTAGATTCTATTATTCTTAGTCAATTTGATCCTAATTCCCATAGTTCAACACATCTTATCATCAATTATTGCATCTAATAAAAAAATGGACCAAAACTCCAACCAATTTATTTGGCTATCCCTTGAGGATAGTGTTGACAAGTTTTTTTGCACAATCTCAACATAAAAAAAAATACTAGTTATTTTGTATCTCTTGAAAGGAAATCTTACCTCTAAAACTTCAAAAATATAACCCTAAGGATTGGATAGTCAAGGCTTGAATTTGTAGAAAACAACTTAGTGGTTGATGACTTGTTGTTTTAAAAGGGGCCTTACAATTACTTAGCTATAATTTAACAACAAGGGTTTTGAAGGTTTGATATTGATATGAAACCCTAATTGTGCTTCTAGATTTGAAATCTAAAAAATAATATTCAACATCTAATGTGATGATTTAGGTGATATTCTTCCTAAATTAACTCAAATATCAAATTATAAAATGCAAAAGATAAGGTGAGAAGATATTTAAGTGAAGAAAACATAAGTTCAATGACAATAATGATTTGATGTTGTAGATAGATTGATCCCTCACAAAACCAATTCCTTCTTACTTTGATTCTAACTCACAATGTTGCAAGAATAGTTCAATCTTCAAAGGAAATGAAATATTTTTAAATCATGAACATTTATGCAAATACCCAATTCTAGAGAAGTTTAAATAAACATCCACAAATAAACTAATATCAAAACATGGCTCAAACTAACCATACAAAGTAACTTACAATAAAACTTTATGAATGGTATGAACCAAAGATGTATCAAATATCTTCACACTTCATCATCATCATATCTAAACTTTATCTAATATTAAAGTCCAACCATGCATGCATAACAAAATAACATGTGAAACACCAAACTTCAATTATCTACTTGTATTAATTTCAAAATGTCATTTACATCAATTCATGCTCAACAACCCTTACAATGGGGAGAAAAATATTTTTATAGATAAGGCTAACAAAACCCAAGGAAAAATCAATGGTAGAAATTATCTCAACACCAATGGCAACATATTCCTCATTCATCTCCAACTAAATTATGTTATAAATGCACCTAGGGATATGTAAAAATATCAATACATATTTTGCATTAAATTTACAACATGCCAAGAATTTTGTGGTAAAAAATTCCATCAATTCTCCAACTGGTAGCCATCTATAGAAATTTTTCATCAATGAAACTTCTTCCCTCTGACTCTTATTTTATGGAAAATTTGACAAAGGCAGATAGCATTGAAGTGACTTCTTTGTTAGGAGACCACTTGGAGTGGTGTCAATGTTGTAGGAAAGTGCATCATATTCATCAATTATTCAATGATGTAAAGTCATCCAAGAAGTCTTATGGTTGATCACATCTTGAGACTTTACCAAAAATTGAACATGAGCATCCATAAAGTTTGTAGATAACTCCTTTGATGGCTTCTTGTGAATTAGCAAATTCCATTGTTTATTCAAAGTCTCCTCATTTAGCCTCATAGAAGCATATATATGTGTTTCTTTATAAGCTCTTACAAAAATTGGTCATAGGCTACCACAACTTCATTTATTTGATCATTTATTTTCTTAACCTCAAGATCCACTTGCACTTTTATTTCTCTATGAAACTTGAGTGTGTGTAGAAAATAGTGAGGTTCCTTTACTAACTCTTTCTTTAAAATTCCTTCCCTCACTATTACATCATTGAGAAGTCTCTTTATTTCCTCTATATTCATAAATACTACACCATGGTACTTCTTGTTTCTAACACAGTCTTCAACCAATTTTTCCACTTCTTTAAGGATAAGAAGGTGTTGTGCACCTGGATGGTAATATTAATTGCCTTATTACCAATATAAAAATATTATTTATCCAACTATATGTGTACTAATCCCAAGATCTCATTTTCTCCATCTTGTCCAATTCATCCTCGGATAGCACGATGGCAGTTACATCTTTCTTTGAAGTTCTTTAGATTAGTGTTACCAAATGCTAGGTAAAGACAATCAATTCTACTACTTGTGACTTTATCTTTTCCTTTGTTGTCTCATCCTTATTCATCCACATCAATGTTGGAGACTAAACCTTGAAATTCATCAATCTCTCAGGCTCTATTGGTAAGATCAAGGTTTATGGTTGACACATTAAATTCTTCTACAAAAATGGTCCTACTATCTATTTCCATAGGAGTGGCTACATGCAAAATTTTAGAGCTTGAGGCATCCTTGGTCATATGGGACCTTGATTTTTTCATTTTTCTTCTCCTTAGGCCTTTCAACCCCACTCAAAATTTCCTCCAAACTCAATTGATGAATTTCATTTATTGGTCTTTTATTCTTCAATTGTTCTTCCAACCATGCTAGGGAAATATCCTTATCTATTTGAGGAGGAGAGGAAAACAAATTATTTGAAGATCCTCCACTATGACCTCTCCATATACTTTCTCTTCTTTCACCTTAGGTTGCTCTTCTACATATTTCTCTTCTTCATGATCTACATGCTACTCAAAATCAATCTCAAGGATGTCCTTTGAAGGCTTTTCTTCTTGCATTGGTGGAACTAAGGCATCCTCCATGGTATACAATTCGGCCATGTCTTCATTTTATTTTATTTTCATTTCTTTTAAAAAAAATTCTATACTTTCCATGATGGGAGGCTCCATGGTTTCTTGTGGAGGAGAATTGGTTTGTACCAACTAGTTCAACAAGGGTTTATTGATTTGGGAAAGTATGGTAGCAGCTACCTCTTTTAGAAAATTTGAAAGATGAGAGGTGAAATTCTAAGGGAGGTCGAGAGAACTAGGAGAAATAGAGACCTAGAAGGTACAATAGAGGCTATGGTGAACATGGTAAACTAGGGAAGAGGAATATATGTGGAACAAGGGAGAGAGGAGGGAGATGGAGATGATTCAACAATGATGGGGGTAGTGGAAGCAGTAGGAATGGATGTGGTGATATCTACTGAGATATCAAGTGAATGAGGTGAGGTGAAAGTGGAAGAAGGGATGGTGGATGTTGTGGAAGACATGGAAATGGGTGGAGAAGATGGAGGTGTGAAACATAAAGGAGGGGTTGAAGGAGAATATTCTCCCTTTTCCTCTTCAACAAGATCCAAAGTAATTGTCCTTGCTCTTCTAGTCCATTTGGGTTGAGGCTTACTTCCCTCTACACTAGCCTTTCTCTTATATATTTTTTTCCTAGTCATAGGCTTCCTTTCTTATTTCATCATTTTGGCCTTGTTTTTAGCTTTAGGAGTTCCCATTTCCTTTTTTATGGACTCTTCACTAGAGGCAGTTTTCTCCTTTATCTTCTCTTCTTCACTAGAAGAGGTTTCCTCTTCTTCTACATTTTCATACATTAATTCTACTCCTTGTGCCAAGAGAGCAAAGGATTGTGTTTCCACCCTCTTCTTTGTTCTTCTCAAGACTGGCCTATTGATGACATCTATGTTAATCGCTTCCTCCTTGGTCCAATAAGGGAATGGGATAGGTTGATTAGCCACTTGGTTATACTCATCTTTGACCAATACTTTACCATCTTCCTATACTTGATCAGGAATAAGGAATAGGTGAAGTGTCCTGATATAGCCCACTGTCAACCTAGAAGTAGGCTATTTTCCTAATTTCCAAGTCATCCTTGCAATTAGCCAACAAATCTTCAATATCTAACTAATGATTGAACTACTTTCATACTTGCTCCTTCATTTTCTCAAGTGAGTCAAAACACTCTCTCTGACTATGGAAGTTAAACCCAAAGGTCTATATCTCTACATTTGAATATTCAACCGATGGGGGTTGAGGGACATGCATATAAACCTCTTCAAAATACAAAGGATATGCAACTCATGTATGATGCTTTATTTTCAACAATTGGTGAGAAGCACATAATTGTCTTATCATTTCCAACATTATGATTTTATCGTTGGGTATTTTGGTAGCCTATAGGGAGCCCCAAAGAATCCTTCCATCCTAAACTATGTGAATTTTGGGAATTGGATGAAAAAATACCTAAACCCTTTCAACATGTCCATTGTAGAGGAAGAAAGTATTCTATTCAAATCTCCTTGCAAGGTTTTGACTATGAACATGGTGAATGTGTTGTTCACCTACTTTTAATAGTTCTCAGCATTTTATGCTTGGAGTTGTAGGTAACAGCCATATACTTTGTGTTGGTTTGGACCAGTACCAATGGGATCCAAACAAATCAACCCTCAATATCTAAAGTTGGTTGTAAAAATATACACCATGTATGAAGCCATATTAAATACACCTGAATTCTTTACCATACAAAATTGGTTATGTAGATTATCACTTATTATTTGTGCCCTTATAAACTTGGTGGGCCCCCTTAATATCTCTTCCACAAAATAAAACATCCAAGTCTCAAATTTTGAAGCTAAATAATTCCTCATTAATTTTCTTAGTAGGGTAACTAGATCATTGACTTCAACCATGAATTCAATTATGTACAAATGTTTGGGTAGTTTATTCATTGAACTTTCAAGCTATTTCATCCACATATCATTTATCAGCTTCATGCAAGCCTCGAGAACTACATCCAATAATTTGGTAACATATTATCTGGTGGAAAGGGTCATGTTTGAGAATGATGGGATCCCAAATGTGTGGGTAATGGAGTCAGTAGAGAGATCTACTAACACTCTCTCATTTGTAGCTATGATCTTTCAAGAGTCCTTATGGTAGTGTTCTCAAGATTTCATGATCAACTTGAGACATAATGCAACAAAAGGGAACCCAATATTCTATGCTATTCCACTTTGTTTAATCTTCCTGGATAGTTCTGTAATATCCCCAAATATGATACTAAGAAGAAACAATAATTTTCTACAAACTAGGGCGCAAATCTAATAACAATTTTTTTTACAAACTAGGGCATAAATCTGAAATTTATTTGCATTAAAGTAGTTTCAAACAAAATCAAAATTTCTGATTAGATTTTAGATCAGATTTACAAGTATAAAATTCTAAATTCTAAATATTACTATGCTTAGAAAAATGTCAATTGAAACCCTTAAAACTGCCCAAAAATTTCTAGAATTACATATCAGATATTTTCATTAAGCGAGTAGAAGCTATTGTAGATTTAGGTTAGAATATTTTCTAACCCTATTTTTCCCTACAAAAATGGTGTTGTGCTCTCAAAATGACTAGCTTTAAGTTTAAAATTTTTCCCCTTTAACAATCATCCTCAAAAAACTCAGGAATGAATGATTTGCAATGGTGAATGCCTTCATATTTGAATGTCCAAGATTGATAACATTGTAATTTTGGCCTAAAAACCTAATAAAACCTTGCATCCCACAATAAAAAATGTTCTAGGGTTTCACAAATAGAAATTATTCCATTGAAACACACTCTTCTGACTAGGGAGAGCCCATATGTCTCATTGAAACTAGGGATACTTAAGGGTTTCAATCCTCAAGCCAAGTTCCAATAGCAATAAGCAGAAAACTTCATCACATAATTCCTCCAAACAATCTTTTAGGGTGTTATATAACAACACATTACTCACTCTCCCTTAGCAACATATCTTTTTCACATGACTCACTCTCCCCCTTTGACATCAATGGCAAAGGGAAAAGTATTTTCATCACTCCCCCATTGATATTAAACATACTTGTATCTACTCACATGTGTTTTGCAACTTCTTTTTCCTTTACTACTCTATATACTCCCCCTTAGGAGCACATACCATACTGCACCAATCAACAACCATTGTACATGTCCTTCATATGACAACACTTACTCCCCCAACTACAACAACCACTTATGCCACTACATACTCCCCCTAAGAGGTAGCCACTAACATCAGTCCTAAAACAAGGAGTGAATCTTGAGATACATTGGACTGATGCATCTCCTTATGCATGTAGTTCAAAGGAGGTGTAAAACCACTAACTTCTCCTAGAGATACTCAAAAGTATCCTTAGGAAGAGCCATAGTAAATATGTCAGCAACTTGATCCTTTGTAGGCACATATTCAAGATTCACTTCATTCTCTACAACCTTCTCTCTCAAAAAGAGATACTGGATTGAGATATGTTTTGAACTTGAATGCATCACCAATTTTTTTTAAATATTGATAGAACTTGTATTATCATAGAATATATGGATTGGTTCATCATATACTACTTTGATATCCTTCAAGGTTTTCCTCATCCACAACACTTGTGTGCAACAAGATACTGCTACAATGTTTTTTTCCTCTGTAGTAGATAAAGACATTGAATCTTGCTTCTTGCTTAGCCATGACACCAATCTGCATCCAAGAAAGAATGCACCACCACTTGTACTTTTCTTATCAACTACACAACCTTCCCAATCTACATTTGTATAAGAACTTAGAGTAAAATCAATATCCTTTGGAAACCACAATCCATGTTCTCGAGTACCTTTTAAGTATATGAACGTCTGCTTTACTACTACAGCATGTAAGTCTCTAGGATCTTCTTAAAATCTAGCCACAAAACAAATTGCATGCACGATATTTGATCTAGTAGCAGTTAGATATAGTAGTCCTCCAATCATTTATTATACTTGCTTTGATCAGCCTTAGGGGATTCATCATTCTTGTTCAACTTGCAACCAATAAACATACGGGTACATACTAGTTTACACTCTTACATTCCAAACTTCTTCAACATTTTCGTGACATACATTGATTGTGAAATGAATATACCTTTATCTGTTTGGTTGATTTTTATCCCAAGAAAGAAATTAATCTCCCCAAACATTGACATTTCAAACTCATTTTACATATCTTCTGTAAACTTCTTACATAGCTTCATTTCCTTCAAAAAATTTATAATCCACATACACAACCACAACCAAAAATTGATCATTTTCAACTTTGAAGTAAATATTACTATCTATGGTACCTTTATTTAACCCTTGCTATAACAAGTACATATCCAACCTTGCATACCAAGCTCTTGGAGCTTGCTTTAAACCATATAATTCCTTCTTCAATCTACAAACCATATCTATTTTATCTGATAACTAAAATCCTTTTAGTTTTCCTATGTATACCTCTTCTTCCAATTCACCATTCAAGAAAGTTGACTTCATATCTATTTGATAAAATTTGAAATCCTTATGTGTTGCAAAGGCCAAAAACATTATGATAGCTTCCATTCTTGCCACTAGAGTAGATGTCTCCTCAAGATCTATTCCTTCAACTTGTGAGTAGCCTTTACACACAAGCCTTGCCTTATTTCTTACTACTTCTCCATTCTCATTTAATTTGTTCTATAATTCCCACTTAGTTCCAATCACATTCTTGTTTTCTAGTCTTGGGACAAGTTCCCAAGTCTGATTTTTATCAATCTACAATAGTTCTTCTTCCATAGCCTTGATCCAATATTCATCCTTGCATGCTTCAACCACTGTTTTAGGTTCAAATTTAGAAATCAAACACGGGTTTACTTGTTCTTTAGCCATAAAATTTTTTCTCCTTGTCAAGACACCTTTTCTCTTATCTCCAATTATCTGATCTTTTGAATTATTCTTCTACACATACTTAGGCGTCTTAGGGGCCTTCTCTAGAGCTTCTTCTTCCTCACTTTGTATTTCCTTTTCTTTATCATTTTCTTCTTCTCTATAAGATTACTCATCTAATTCATATCCATCTATCACCATTGAATTCTTTTGTAAGTCTTCATCAACCTTGACACATGCACTTTCAACAATCCTTTTGGCCTCTTGTTGTAGCATCAATAGGCTTTTCTCTTAGTAGAGTATCCAAGGAAGATACCTTCATTAGATCTTGTATCAAACTTTCCTAATTTCTCTTCATCTCTTCTGATATAGCATTTTCTTCCAAACACCGAAATATTTTACAATAGGGATCCTTCCATACCACAACTCATAGGGATTTTTTGTGTTGTTTCCCCTTGCTTGCACTCTATTAAGTATGTAAAAAAAATATGAATTGCTTCTCTCCACTAGACTCCCAGTAGATTTTCCTTTTTCATCATTGTCCTTACAGCTTCTTAAATAGTTATATTCTTTTTTTCAACCACTCCATTTTGTTGAGGAGTTCTAGGGGAAAATAAATGCCTCTTTATTCCATGATTCTCAAAAAATATGTTAAACTCATTGGAGGTGAACTCTCCACCTCTGTCAAACCTCAAACATTTTATTTTTATATCCATTTCATTCTCAGCCATAAGTTTGAATTCCTTAAAATTATCTAGAGCTTTTGGTTTTTCTTTGAGAAAAGTAACCCATGTCATTCTATAATAATCATCAATAAATAGCATGAAATACCTATCACCTTGAGGAATTATTGTTTTGGTAGGACCACAAATATCTGTATGCACCAACTCCAATAATTTTGTAGTAGATTTCTCTTTGGCTTTGAAACTCCTTCTAGCTTGCTTCCCAATTTGACATTCCTTACATACAAAACTGATAGGCTTTGTAATCTTTGGCATATATCTCACATCTTGGACTAAGTTGATCCTTACTAAGCTATAAAAATTGATGTGACACATTCTTCTATTCCATAGCCAACTTTCATTAATTTGAGTCATGAAACAATGACCATTAGCACCTTTAAAGTGATAAATATTTCCATTTTTCCTTATTCCGACAACAACCATAGTTTTGGAGCCTTTTCCACATATCTTGGCAGATGTATCATCACCAAACTTAACAAGTCATTCATATTTTTCAGGTTTAATAAACTTACTCTTGTCACCGGTCATAGGATTTGAGCATCCACTGTCAATGATCGAGTAGTTCTTCTCCTCTCTAGCATGAAAAGCAATCACCATAGTGCCTTCAGTAATAACACCTTCTTTCGAAGCATTTTCCTTCACACATCTCTCAGAGTTAGCAGAATTAGTTCCATCCTTTATAGCCATGAATAAGCATTCACTATCCTCATGTCATCCACATAATTAGATTCATAATCAAATACACTGTCATCTTCTCTAACATAATAGCTTTTCTTAATTGTTTTACATTTGTTTTCCTTATTTTTTCCATTCAAGTCTCTATTTGGACATCATGAAGCATAATGAGCTATCTTTCCAAAATTGAAACATTTGATAGGAAACTTACCTTTGTAATTTTTGATACCCTTTTTCATCCTTCTCACAAAGTTTTCTTCCACATCATCAAGATCCTCCTGATCTAATACCTCAATCTTCTTTGATTTTCCAGCCTTAAAAGCAATCTCAACTTTTGCATTAATTGGACCAAATTCTCTAATTTCAAAAGTATTTAAGGAACCATACAATTGATCTCTATAAAATTTTCTCAAATCTTGAGATTCCTCAATAGAAGAAACTTTATGACTATAATCTTTAGATAGAGTTATGAGTATTTTTTAACCACTTCTTGTTCTTTGAGTTTTCCACCAAGACCTTTGACGGAGCTGACAAATTCATCCAACTTTTGCATGTAGCTTGTAATGTTTTCATCTTCAAATTTCCATAGGTTCTCAAATATGATCTTGAGGTTTTTCATCTTAGCTTTCTTGACCTTATCATCTCCTTCATAAATGCTAACTTTGTCTAAATTTCTTTAGCAGTTTTTAGATTCATAACTTTCACAAGTTCAAAATTAGCAAGACCACTTAACATAGCATGTTGAATGAACAAGAAAACTAAGAGGGGGTGAATTAATTGTATCAACTTAAAACAAAAAACCCTCAACCATAATCAGATCCGCAAGCATTAATTAAACCCTCGTTCTATTATAGTGATTAACCATGAAATGCAGATAATAGAAATTGAAAAACCACAATACATAAGAGAACACTGGATGTTTACATATGTTTTATCCTATTTAACATGAAAATAAGAAAAAAAGGTACCTTCAACCTTATCATTCTTCTTCGAAACACTTTCCTTTACACAACTTTCAAAGTCAACAGAAGTAGATTCATCTTTGAAAGCTAATAACAAGCATTCATTTTCATTAGCATCTCCATAATCATCAAAAATACCAACATCTTCTCTAGCATAGTAACTTCTTTTAATAATTTTTCCTTTCTTCTCCTTACTTTTATTATTCACAACTCTGTTTGGACATCTCAAAGCATAGTGACCACTATTTCAACAACTAAAAGATTTGAAAGTTAATTTACCTTTATACTTATTGGTGCATCATTCTTACAAAGTTAGCTTCCACATCATCAAGATCTTCTCCATTTGAATCTTCAACCTTTTTTGATTTTCCAGCCTTGAAAGTAATCTCCATTTTTGTACTATTTTTCAAACCAAGTTTTCTCATTTCAAATGTAGCTAGTGTACCAAGCAATTGATCTCTAGAATAAGTATTAAAATTTGCAACTTCCTCAATAGTAGATAACTTTTCACTGTAAGAATCAAGAAGAGATTTGAGAACTTTCTTTACCACCCTTGGTTCTTTGACTTGTGAACCAAGACCTCTCATTGCACTTACCATCTCATCAACTCTCTACATGTAGGTTGTAATTGTTGCATCTTCAAAAATTCGTAGGGTCTCAAATTGTGCCTTTAGATTCTACAATTTTTCTTGTTTAACCTTGTCATCTCCTTCATAAATGTTTTCTAGTTTGTCCCAAACTTCTTTACCAATGTTCAGATTCATAACTTTTACTAATTCAAAAGAATAAATATTGCCTTAGCATTTACCTCATGTTCCTTGATCTCATTCCTTGTGCTTGGACCATTCATAGGTGCAACATATTGAGTCTTTATTTCCTTTTCAATTTCATACCCATAGGATGTCAAATATCCTTTCATCTTTGTCTTCCAAAATGCATAGTTTGTGCCATCAAACTTAGGGAAATCTAACTTGTTCACCATCTTGGATCTACCTCAAGTGATTAAGCTCTTCTCCAAGGAACCCTGCTCTGATACTAATTTTTGAATGAATAAGACAACTGAGATGGGGGTGAATCAGGTGTATCAACTTAAAACAACAAAACCCTCAACAACGATCAAATCCACAAGCATTCATTAAACCCTCATTCTGTTATAGTGATTATTCATGAAATGCAGATAACAAAAATTGAAACAACACAATACACAAGAGAACACAAAATTGACATGGAAACCCCAATGAGGGACAAACCACAGTGAGGATTAGCTCACAATATAAGTAATTGAAAAATTAATACAAGGGCTCACTACCAGAATAGGACACAATGTCCAATAGAGCTCACTGCCACAAAAAGAAAAAGAAGATAGAAGAGAAATGTTAAATAGATAACACTATCTCAATGCAACAAGGAATCTACCACAATGACTCCAACACTTTTGCAGCCTTGATTGAAATATTGCGGGCGCCTTCAGCTCACTGCCTTTAGAAGTCCAACACTTTGAAGTTTACACTACTCGTCTCAAATTCACATCTATAATTCTTAAATTCACACCACAAAAATCACTTGCATCTATATTAAGATCTTCCAACAACACCACTCTTACTTATATCATCCTCAACCTTGAAAACCTTCTACAAGGTTGGAAACACATATTTACATTTTCAATTTCAAATTAGTTCGGCACCCAAACATTCTCACAGTGGATAGGAATGAAGGATACCCATATAAATCTTTATTTGAGACCCAAATATGTCCTAACACACCTCAACACGCTTCCACAAAATTTGAAACGGCTTTGCATGCAGTGTTAACACCAAGTTGTCCATTACCCGTGCTAAACACCATAAAACTATTAAGTGCATGTTTCCTTTTTGATCAATATGATACACTAACCACACAAATATATTTTACATGATCTAGAAAAATCCATGAACCACCTGAGATCCAACAAATAATTTGTCCAAACTCGCATCATAGAAATACTTCAACCCATAACAAACAGTTAACCTCATATGTACATTGACGCATGAAATACACACCATATTGCATAAACTCAAGAGAAATTTTGAATTCTAAAATATATAAACACCATAATCAACTCTGCAAATCTACACAACCTGAAACAAAACTATGAAGAAATGTGGAGAAAATACATTTCTCCTAGACCACAGTAATCAACACTAAAAACCTAGTTCACACACTAGTGAACACATATCACTCTGCATAGTGATCTAGAAACCCAAACTCTAGATATAGCAACTACTAAAAACCTTGAACAACATATTAGATCCCCACAGGCATAGAATCAACATAAAAGAAATGTGGATAACATCTCTGAGCATGTTCTGAACACTTGCACAACATTGTTTTCTATATTTATCAATTTTCTCAAAAGAACAGTTTAGAAACCAAGTACCAAAGACACCATCTTAGCATATTACCTCATTCCAACACATCTCTAGACACTACAACATAAAGATATCTCCATGTACTCACAACATTCCTCAATATCTCAACTATACATGCACAAAAACTGTTTCCTTTTTTTTAGAATTTTCTTAATATCCTCAATGTTTTCATCATTCAACAACCTTGATCAACACATAGTTGACATCAATGACAACACCTTCATACTAGAAATGGAGCATACCTTTCTTTACAATTTTTCTCATAGGCCTTGATCTCATCATGAGTGCTCGAACCATTTGCAATTATAGTGTATCTAATCTAAATTGAGGCTCAAAATTCCATTTTATAAACACAAGGGAAGCAACAAGAAAAATCCTCATTCAACTACATAGTCAATAGAAGACACAAATCTAGGTGGTAGCACCATTTCCATAGGACAAAAATTTATTACAAAAGATAATAACCACTCAAAAAGTGGTTGTGAATCTTTGAAGCATTCAACTTATTGTATGGGAGATTATATTCATAAAATTACTTCCTGCAAGTGGTAGGACACTTCTAGCATTCTTTGTCTAACAAGACCATGCAACATTTATACCTGGTTGTTAAAGACCAATTGAAATGCAACTCAAGTTACAACTCTTTACTCTTCCATGTCTTCACTCTATCCTATTGATGTTTCCATCCCTGGTGGGAAGAATTGGTTGAATCTCTCCAAATGGGACTTGTATTCATCTCCAATCAAATTTTGCACCATGTCAAGGAAACCTAGTAGACTATATTCTAATTTTGTGAGTGCATCAATGCATAGGTTTATCTTATCTACATCTACCTCTCTTTCTTTATTGATTTTACTGTACATGGGAGTGAGAAGATTTGCAAAATTTGACTTCCACTCCTTATAGTGCATGACTTTACCCTCCTCATCCAAAATTGGAGGCATGAAGAACTCTTCAAAACCCTCAAAGGTATCCAATTCCCTTCTCATGAGGTCTCTATATCTAATATGATGACTTAGAATCTCATCCAATAAATCTGACTTACTCAAAATTTCAAATACCAAGCTACTATCAAATTTGGGGTTGTTTACAATAATTTTCAATAAATCAACCCCATGGAACCAAATTACCTGGAAGCATCTCAGCCTCATATACTTGATTATGGCTAGAAAATACACTCCTCAAAGTGGTATAATTTTCACATACCTTATCTAATAGATAAATAATATGTAACCCAAAATGTTGTCAATTAGGCTAGGCACCTTCTTCATAGCTCCTTCTCTTGTTGATTTGGCCTCTATCTTTCTCTGCTTCAATTCTTCTCTTAGATGCTTGATTTCGCATAATTAATTTATTCTTATCTTATGAGGCTCTAGCCTCACTTATTTTTTATGGCTGGGGTAATAGCCATATAATTGTGCTTAGTTGTTGTTGCAGCTTTTGATTTAAGGAATTTTCCTTATCTAGATCTCCTCACAACTTCTTGATAGTAGCCTAAGTGAAGAGGGTTACATTAAATGTCAGAGAAGCTACTTGTGTAGCACTTGTATCCCTCACTCTCATTAACAATGAGATTTCCTATGAGATCATTGGGATCATTAATAGCCTAGGGTTTGTTGGTCTCTCAGAAAATTCACTGAATTGTTAGGGTCGCATCCCTTGGTTGAAATCCTAAACCAAAATATGCTTATTCCTTCTCTTTAGAGTTCAAAATTGGATTACCACCACCATGTCTACTAATTGCATCAAATGCAATAGTAGAAGACATGTCCCATCCTAGCAGTAGTAAACATCTTGCACTCTTTTCTAGCTCCTTAACTGTCTAAGGAGTCATGGAATTTATTTCAACCTTGAAATTTCCCCAAAACTCCTCAATTATTTCCTTTTTCTCTACCTTAGAGAGTTTATTGTTAGAAATCATTTATTGTAGCTCCTCTCTATTGCTCTTAAGGACAAATTCCTTAAACTCTTATGTCATGATGAATCGGTCATCTTGCAAAAATTACTTACAAGCTTGGGCCCTCAGATCATTCATAACCTCCCCACCAGTCTCAAAATTAATGACCAATCTATCATAAATGGGTCTCTCAATCAACACTCTTCGAGGGGGCTACATATCCGACACCATGAGGGCCTCTCCATAAAATTAATTTGGCCCAATTGGGTAGTCCACAAGAGGTCTCACCTTTGGATCTATTTGTTGTAGTGGTGTGACTTGCATAGTATAATCAAAAAAATATGTTGTTTAAAATATGGAAATAGCTCTCTTTTTACCTAATTGCATTGCACCTCCTATTTTTTAGTGTTTGTTGCATTTATCTAGTGTTTATTCTCCATTTTGGGTGCACCTTAGGTTTGGTGAAGTTTGTATGAGCTTCGCAACCTAGTTTCCTATTGGAAATACTCTAGTGAGTGTAGCTCTATACTCATGCCATCCCATGCTAGCACATTTGTCGTGGATCTTGAGTTCTCTAGCTCTTTCACTCATAGTGTTGACACTAGTCGACCCATCATGGACCATACCCTTGAAACCTCATTTCCTATGACCTCTTTACCAACAATAAATGTTACTAATTTTGAATCAATGGTTTCTAATGTCCCTCAAGAAGAACTAAGACAAATGGATGAAGAATTATAGAAATTGCAAAACTTTGTGAGTTCTCAATACATTGTTGGTACTACAATTCATGTCATAGATAACATGAGGAAAATGCTTAATAATGAACAAGGAATAGAAATTTTGCATAGCCTCGCTTACAATCATTAATCATCACATGAAAAAGTATGAGAATAATCCTATAAGTAGTACGATCAACTTCATTAAAGTTCAACCTCATAAGGGCCAAACCAATTTGTCCCTTGACATTACTTTCTCATCAAATGACATAAGTAAACATGCACTTGATGGTCCTCTTTACATTTCTGGAAGAATAAATGACAAGCCTACTAATGGGATACTAATTGATCTCGTATGTGTAGAGAATGTGATAACCCAAGAATTATTGTTTGTGCATGAGATTTATCAAGATGCTTATGAACAATTGAAAGAATGGATCAAAATACATAATGGTTTTTCTTTCCCTACGATAGGTTAGATAACTCTTCCTCTAAAATTTGGACCAAAAAAAATTTATGTCTCATTCTCCATCATCCCAACATTGGATCAATTTCGTGTGAAGTTAGGCTACCCATGGCTTCACTCCATGAAAGTCATCAGGTCAGTCATTCATAAATGCTTGAATTTTCCCTTTAACAATCAAATGTTTACTGTGCATCATACTGGTTTTTGTTGATGGTATTTTTATGCACTTCTCAACACAGGCAGTGCATAGGTTTACTACCTCTCTTGAAAGACAATCTTCCACAATCGAGTTGCAGAACACTATCCCAAGGTCTCTCGGGTGTCAGGTCATGACAGTGCTTAGATACCTCAGTAGTTTGATGTGATTTGCTAGAATCACAAGGAAGTCTTACAGGAAATACAAAGTATGGACATAAAGCATGGAAGTTGGATCTTGAAATGGAGTTCTTAG